>JAUYWI010118794.1:0-10439 GCA_034780595.1 Parotoplana pacifica
TTAATACTGTCGAAGGCTTGACTGGTTTTGTTTTTTATTTTTGTTTTCTGCAGTAAAGATTTATTCTACATTTAATAGCGACTTATAGAAAATCTGAAGCAATGTCAATAATTATGGGTATTTCCTATTCTCATTGCATGCTGCATGTCTTTTTAATTAATATCATCATCAACAGGAAGAGTTGGTCTCTTACTTCAGGTTGTGTCTCCATCATTACAGTCAAAATATCAATTTTGAACTTGTCTAATCACCATTGATATCTCTTTCGGTTATAACTCTCCCCAAAGACATCATTTCTGCTTCATACAAATTTCGAATGTATCATACATTGTGTTTTTTATGATTTGTATACATAGTCCTTTTATAATAAAGAGGTGGAGATGGTGTGGCTACAAGGAGTGTTATGGAGGCCATTAAAAATAGCCTTTTGTGGAATTAATACTTTGACAAAACGGTCATGGAATTTTTCCACATCACCCTGGAAAAGTCATGTAATTTGTTAACAAATATTCTGTACGAACCCCTGTGTATGTTATTCGTGTTTATTAAAGAAAAAACGGTTCCCAGAAAAAAATTATAATTTTCAAAAGTCGTATGCTCTATAGTCATATGTTAAATAGTCGTATTTCAAAAGGCATATTGAAATAATCGTATAAGTTAAAAAGTCGTATTCAACAAATCGTATTTAAATAGTCGTATTTTGTAAATTGTTTAAGTTAAATTGTCGTATAAATATGATAAACTACTAGGGGTTTATTGATCGAGTGGATTGAAACGCTTGTACGATTTGTTTTGGCATGGCTAAAATTATTGCTATGCTTCATATTATATACCTACTTGTTATTATTAATATTGAAGCAACAATTTTCATTAATGACTTTTTACAAAACCTACTTTTCATTTTACTTTTTCTAAACTAGTTTAACATTGATATCATACGATTATTTAACTTTTTGCATTTCTAATATACGATTTTTTTTAATAGAACTTTTCAAATACGACTATTAACTATTTCTTATTTTTATTTACGACTTTTTGAATAAGGCTATTTTATATCCTTTTTTAATTACGACTTTTTGCTATGCACCCTAGAAAAAAATCAGAAAACTGAAGTAAATCCACGTAACTCCAAGACGCACAATCATACCACAAACAATACTATCGACAAATGTCAAACACAACTGCTACATTTGCAAAGCACTCTCATGTTATCTACAAACCAACTTACATGTACTACATTATGCAATCAGTAGATACTACGTAGGCCAAAATGCATGAATGATCATATGGTACCATACTACTTAATAAAAGTAGTATCAATCATTCTGTCATATTCATGTCGTCATGCATTACAACAGAACACCACAACAACATACCAAAATATGCCATCCATCATAGCACATGCTCACCAATGAAACCAGTCATGAACACACAAAACCCTACCACCAACAGAATGCTGTTCATGGACTAGTTGTAGTTTTCACTGCCCAATCTACTTGACCGCGTTATTATTTTTTAGATTCACTAGTGTCATTTTCTTTGTCTTTAAACATTTTCTCTTAATTTTGATTATGAATCAAATTGAATCATATTTTTCATTATTTTCATGCTACCATTTCGAGAATAAAATTACATCGAGGTCAAACCTTTTTATTTATGGAAATACTTTGCAATACTTAGTCTATTTTTAAGTTACTAAGTTTTCTTAGTTAATGTTATTTCACAAATTATTTCTTGTAACTACATCGAGATCTATTTATGTACGTTAATTTACTGAGATTAATTAATTTATAATGAATAAACAGCAATCATTATTGTAGTTTTCATGCTTAATTATTAAAGATTAAATAGTCTTTTTAATTATGTAACACTATACGAGATTTTTAAATTTTATTTTCTAATCTTCCAATAAGAATACGTTTTTAAGTCCATTTGTTTTAAAATAGTTTACAGAGCGGCTAAAAGATTGAGCAGCTGAATTTTTTAGCTTATACATGTACATTTAATAAATTCATGTTTTAATATTATTGAAGTATTTCGTTATTTTAGCTTTTAACAGTACATAGATATTTTTCTCATAAAGATCTTTTATTCATTCTTTATACTAAAATTTATTGTGATTAGTATAAAAAACTAATAATAAATTATTTACTTAAGACGTTATGTTTGTGACATCGTCGTTGGAAACTCATATTAATCAAATTAAAGAAATGATATCTCCAAAAATAATTATTATTAAATATTTTCGACTTGTCATTTCTTTAATTTGTTTTAATTCTGTTTCTTAATCTTTGGAAAAGTTTTTATACCTCGAAGACTGGGGGGGGGGCACAGCCCCCTCAAGATGAAGTCGAAATTGAATTCGGGGTGATCAAAGCCAAGATTTACAAAGATGTTAAGAAAAGCGACCCTACAGACCAAAGAACGACTGACGTTTGCAGTAGAAGTGTGAAGAGAGCCCCTCTGGCCCAATTGAGTACCAAGCAGTATAGACCTGCAAGATAATCGTTATTGTGATGGTTGTGGCGCCCAAGAATAAATGGACCACTGAATTGTTTGCCTAGCTACCGAGATGAAGAGAAAACAAATTAGACGAAGATATCACCCTAAATACGTTGACGATTAAAGCTTTGATGCTGAAGCTGTTGTCTGAGTGAATTCCGGAATTGCTGCTTCAAGACAGCTGTTACCGCAACAACAACTTTACAGACTTTTCATGGACCGATGATTCTCTGAAATTTGAAAGACATGTTACATATTAGTGAGGAAGTTTCTCATTTAAAAAACATATTCGTATTATCCTATCTACTTCCTACCTTCTTGTTTTAGCTTTTAGCATGCCCTACAAGTGGAAGGTTCAATACGGTAAAGCAACGCCAAATGGATCATTTACGTCGTCGTTCCGATTGGTTTCTCAGTCCTCCCTCGGGTTGTGCATCAGGAAGTCTGATGCGATTAAGTAGAGCAAGTGATATGGATTCCACACGCTTGCAGCCTGAGGTAGTTTAGCAAATCAAATAAATACAAATAAATTTAATATTTCAATTTAAGTCATGATCATTTAGATTTATCTTGTATATTAATAACATTATGTTTACGTTATTTTTCTTTGTTCTCTCAGTTGTGATTTGTTCTATTTTGGTTCTTCTCTTGGATGTCCCAGTTTTGTGTAATGATATTCAAATCTGACTTTTCGTTTATCTGTTGTGTCCCACTCTGAACACAGGGCATCTTATTTTTTCTATTTTTTATTGTTCTCTTTATTCTTATTTGGCCACGACTTGATTCTTGCTTAGCTGTAACATTCTACACGACAGAAAATACTTTTTCTACTTCCTTTATCATTTTGTCATTTCCATTTTTCTTATCCACAGTGAATTAATGGATGTTGACAGATTATGTACTATGTAGTCTGGAGCAGTAGATTCTTTCAGAAAAGAGAGATGTCGAGGATATAAGGACGACTATGGATAGAAATGTTTGGCGAACTATGATCTCCAACGTCGGATCGAGCAGGGAACTGATGATGATGTTTTAATTTAAAAAAGACTGAAAATAGATCTGAATCCTTTGAAGTAGAGGAATTAATTTACGATTTTAGGAACAAAGGTGTAAAATAACTTTGAACTGATTTTGTTATTATTCATTTGACCATTCTATGGTCTAAGTGAATATTATTTTTCGATCGGTGGTCCTTTTTTCTGTCTCGCAAATATTTTCTTAGCCCTATTTATCTCAAGGACGTAACATCGAGAAAGCTAAAATTAGGAGCACAGCTATCATTTTCATTTGGCGAAGCAACCACATTTTGCACAGGAAAACCAGCCAACTTTATTTCGGCAACATTTAGACATAAAAGCACAGAACAGGCATTTTCTGATTATTTTACGGGATTCGCGCTGCGGCTACCCCATCAAATTCGAGTACCTACGATACCAAAATGAGTGTATAGTATTTGTTTGGCTGGCACAAGACAACTAAAAAGTCGGATTTTGTACTTGGGTGACTAAGGCCAGCCGATTTTTATGGGGGTGAGGACGGAGCGCCCAGCGGCAATATTATACAATCTTGACTTTGGTACTAGGGACATTAGAGAACAAGAATAATACAACAGCTTCTACAAGCCGTACATAGTCGACAAAGTCATAAAGTTCTATTGTTAACTATTTTTCCATTTATTCCGTAATCTACTGTACATTTTACGAGAAAAATAAAAACTGGTGCAGTAGAGTAGTCTGTACAAACTAATAAAAATCGAAAAACGAAGTCACAAAATTCAATCATTAAAGGATTTAACATTATCGATGAAAGGACTTTTAAGGGGCCGTGAGGCCGTAACTAGCAATACACAAATTGGATATGGGTACTCTAAGGATCAGACAATACACAATTGCAACTAGTCAGTTGAATCAGTTTTACATAGTAAAACACCCACCCGCGTCTAGTTTTTATTAAATTTAATTTCAATAAGAGACCACTTTACCGTAATAATTATTGTTGTCTATATTTTAGCTGCATGGATCACATCCAGATGATATTAACGATACAGATTCCATATTTCAAGATCCCATTCCTGTTCCCACTACTGCATCTATTGTGCACCTTCCTCCTTCCTCAACTAATTCTCCTCAGATTGGTTGGACAGGCAGTACATTGAGTAGTCCGTTAGGAGATGTTTCTCATAGGGAACCTATTGTAAGTAGCGAAAAGGGTTTTTGTTACGAAGTAATTATGTGTTGAAATAAGTCAACATAAAGAGCCTAGGGCATTTATTTATTTTGTCAACTCCCGATATATTTTATAGATTTACACACCTCAAGAGTGGAAAAACAATACTTGTCTTTCTGGGTATTTTTACAAAAAAATAGAAAGTTTTGGATTGGGTTGTCATTTTAAATCTGGAAACAGTTTGTTACTAAGAACATGTCAAAACCAAGCATCCAGTTCTTAGTTACAAAAATGTTGAACTTTTGATCATTGATTTATTAGTAAGTAGGTAAGTTATTCAAAAACACCTGACATTAGTTTTGAGATGAAATAAAATTGAACCAAAGAAAGCTTTCTTGATTTCAGAATGTTATTTAAACCGAATCGTTTCCGATTTTAAATGATCGTCTAATTCTTTCAGCAGTAATCTTAAAAATTCATTTTATATCCATTTAAAATAGAGGTGGCTTTTTTACCAGCTTTGTTATTTTATACTTACTTTACCATAATGAATAGAAATATTTTATTCAGCTAGTCAGTAGATTAGAATGTTTTCATAGGAGTTATTTTTATCCCCTACCAACATATTATTTATATTGAATTTATGCTACTTTTTTCTCAACCATACATATATTTTGATTGGTTAACGTTCCATTGGCCGAGAGTTTTATCATCAGCGGATGGGGAGAACTATCGCCTAAAAATTATATTTGCTGTCGCTGGATTCGGCTGAAATTTGGTATCTTATGTTCTTTGGAAAGATACTTAGGTTTAAAAATTAAAGTTTGTTTCATGGACTTCAAATTTAATGTGTAGTTCCACTAGGTACTTCCATAAAACTTTTTGAAAAATTATAGATTACCGATTTTGGGGTAAAAATCTATATTTTTGATTAAAATCACTTCAGTGGCTCTGAAATCCGATTGAAACATTCTACTTGCACAAATTTGAAATTTAGAATTACGAGGGCACTAGAAGTAATGCTTGATGGTCTATAAGGGGCAGGACTATCAAAATAGATTTTTAGTAAAAGCAAATTTCTTTACAAATAAATCACCTTAAATGATTTAAAATGACTTATTATCTAAATATAGATAATTTTCAATAGAGGACCGACCGGTTTGGAGAACAAAATATCATAACTATTTGGATCATTATTTTTTATCAAATTTTCAAGGTGCGCATAATTTTGTCAAAGCAATTTTGAATATACTTCCTAAAAGAGTTACAGATAAGTCGATTTTCATTGGCTGTCAGAATTTGGTCCAAGTAAAAAAATCGATATATTTAAAAAACCGGAATATATGTTGGATTTCCAATATATCTGCCAAGATCAATTTGCTTATTATTACTTCACAATTGATTTTTTGTAAAAAGTATAGTTTTCAGTGACCTCAGTGGCATCAGACAAAATAATCTTGTGCCTAATTTCAGCCAAATCGGTTGAATAGTTTTAGTGTTATTTCACAAAATATCTATAGGGATTCTTCTCTCTCTCTCTCTCGGCCAATGGAAGGTTAATAAAAGTTTTTCATTTGCGAAAGTTATTTATCATAATTACTAGCATAGTTTGTATTTTTCCTTTTCAGCGGGAAACACGATATTTTTTAGTAGAACGATATTATGGTCCAGAACCCAGACCTCCTCCATCTCCTCTTCGAAAGTTTGAATCTGGGTCGTCCTGAAAACGTAATGAATATATTTCAAAAATAATTAGTGGATTTCGCGATTCCTTTATAAAACGAAAATAAAAGAATGGTTTTGTTTTTGAGCCTAGCAACATAATACACATATCTTCAGAAGCATGGGTCTACTTATATTGAAACAGATTGTAAGATATATACAGATTGTGTTATGTAATATTAAACTTTCTATCCAGCTCTACCAAAGGTTACTTTGTTTGTTATGTTATATTTGCTAATATATTTTCATTGTTATTTAATGTGAACGGTAGTACATATTAGCATGTTATCACCTACAGTCATGGTAGGTTTGGTAATTTCAAAAGATTTGGAGCAATTTACACTCACTACTAATTATTTTGTTTTCGTCTTTCTTTACAAGAGAGATTCCTTTTTCTTTTGTTGTTTTGTATTCTCGAGAAAATTTTAGTTGTCTATAATTTATTTTCTCCATCTTTGTTCGAAGTTGTTGTTTTTTCGATTAAACTTAGATACCTTCGTTATCTAAGTGAAATTATTTTTATACAAATTCTGATTAATGTCCAATTAAATATATTCGGGGTTGTAGATGTTGTATGTGCTCTTAGTTGTATGATTCAGCACTGCTTAAATTTTAGGTAAAAGATATTTATGTAAAGAAATAAAATTCGGTCACAACTTTTATCATGTACAGCTCTGAATGTTTTTGAATTCAAATTCTATTTTTAGTCGTATGATTCGGCATGCCGACATTTAAAAACCCCAATACCTACCCTCTAGATAAGGGCCTGTCCTTGCTCCATGAATGTCATTTCTCAATTTTTAAACTAACATTGACAAAATTGTCTTAAACTTACAACTATTTTCATCCTGCGTCATCCTTGGGAAGGGAGGGGACCACCGGTTTTTCGAAATTTCTTGAAAAACAGTTCAACCGATTTTCAAGGAATTTGGTGTAAAAACAATTTTGGTCGGACCCCCTAAGGTCACCGGACAGCTTCTGAAAAAGTAAAGTTTGGCCATAATGTACATTTTACCCCCAAAAAATCGATTCTAAGATCAATATTTATGAAATTGGTTGATATTTGGTAGATACACTATAAACACTCCATTATTTAACATATATTCCATAATTTTGAAAATATTGACTTTTATCCATGAGAGGAGAGCCATTTTAAAATCGTGCCAACGAGTAGAATTGTTTATTTTTAACAATACATTCCCCACTTGATTCTTAGCAACAGTAGAAAATTTCATAAATTCAACATTTGGTCGAGCTAGGGCCTGATGAAGTTTTCGGGTCCGATTCACTTCAAATTTGGTGTATAGGTTCACTAGTACCTAAGTAAATTAATACAAATCACAAAAAATGTCTAACTTCGATTTTTCAGAGGACTGTCAGGTAACCTTGGGGGAGATCATAATATGTAGGTCAATAAATTTACGTCAAAGAATCCGCAAGTAGTTTCGTCGGTGGGGATTCCCCTTTCCCTCCCCTGTGACCACGAAAGTTAACATACATATTTATATTTATTTTTTACTCGTATAAGAACTAAATTAATAATTTTCTCTCCATATTTTACTGAAATTTAATTTTGTGGAGTAGTTATTTACTCATATGACCCTGTTATATTATTGAAAATTAATCATGTTTAATGTAAAAGTAAACTAAAACTTTTAGGTATATATTATCTATCTACATAGCTTTGAACTACATACAGGATAGACCAAAAGTTCTGTTTTCATTCAGTTTTATTTTATTAATAGAAAATAGAAAATTATGTGTCAAATTTTAGAGAATATCTTAATTCTCTGAAATTTGGCACATAATTGTTATCTATTGTAAAACATATTTGTATGGAATATGAGCCTAATTGGAGAGTATTTTCTAGTAAATTTATATTTCATAAATACTTTTTGACCCATCCTGTATTTTTGTTTCAGAATATTATTTTACATATTAGTCAAATCTGAACTGTAAAATTGTTTATGAAAGTTCTCGATGTTATTCATAAACCATATCGATTCACAGTTTATTTTATTGTGATAGGTCGAATAAGAACAAAATGACATACTCGTACCTACTGTACCATTTACAGTGTCAAGAAACATTTTTTAGCTTTGAAGAAAATGAATGGTAGAAGTGTATTGTTGAGTTTGTAATGTTTTAGCTTTTTTCAATATTTCCATCCAGATTTAGTTTTTATTATTTGAACAGAAGTTTTTTTAAAATAATACATTTAAGTAAGAGTGGTGCCAAATTTAGGACAAGATAAATCCAAGGCCCAAATTCAGAATATCTAGGAATTTGTTTTTTCTAGCATTTCAGATTTTCTTGGAATCATGTATCTATGTTCTTGTATTTTTTGCACTAATATTTTTTATGATTAAATTCTAATTTATTGCAATACTTTTTTGTAGTAATTTTAAAAAATAACTGCTTTAAAAATATAAAAATCATTGAATCTCATATTTTGCGATGACAGTATTCAAATATTCGACTACTTTTGATTTATAAGTTAGATAGTGATACATAAGTACTTGTCTACCTTTAGAATTGTTATGCTTCATAAAAATAAGATTTTTGTTCATGTTCAACAAGATGGTTTCTTGAGCTGGTCTCATAGTCATCTCATTCCAGTTTAAATTCTGTGGGTTAGTTTTGGTGTATTTGAAGTTCGGTATTATACTATTAACTGTACAGTGTGTTCCAAAGAGAAAACATAATAGGATTTAAAAATGACACCTAGAAATTTCAAGATCCGTACAGCTATTATAACTTAAAATTATCATATCCTAAATAATGTAGTTTGTAAAAAATATCATAATTTCAAAAAACAATGTTATGGACCTGCCCTTGTATGACGGCCTGTAACCAGAAAAGTGAGTGATCCATTTTTTGATATATTGTTTTTTAATGTTTCTGAAATCTAAACCTCTGTAATAAAGGGTGTTTTTGCTGAATTTCATAGGTATTTTGTGATTTTCATCAAAATATCAATAAAGGGGGCTATAATATCTTTTTGGGAAATATTTTTAGGTGTTAGTAGTTATACCTACCAAATATGAATAAGAAAAAATAGTTTTTGAAACATTAACGACCTTTAGTTCGGCCACCTAGAATATTCTGTATATGATAATGTAGATAACATTTCGTTTTCTTTTTCATCTAATTTATATTTATGCTTCGTGAGCAACATCTATGTTTTATTTACATAATACATTATTCTAAACAAATTGCTGAATTCTAAACATAGTGATTTAGGCACTGAGTATTCCTTGGATAATATCGATAACTGTACATATGTATTTCAGAATATTAGGATATTTTTTGCTCCTCAATTTTATGTTATTCTTAATTTAGTTTAGGGAATATCAAAGAATATGGGATTGTAAATTCTTTGAATTTAACTGTATTTTGATCAACCTTATTTTAGTACATTAAACGTTATGATCGTATGAGTATTTACATAACATGTTAATATGAATTTGTTCATTATATATAGTACATTGTTAGACATTCATTATGTATATTAGAGCTTTTTAAACGTTTTCTAAGAAGTAGTCCAAACAAATTGTATATTTTGTGCCTTCAAAATATAAGTTTCTTTTAAAAGTTTTCTCATTGCCTAAATTTGTTTTTACCAGCAGGGTGTTGCAAATAATACAAATTGATATTTTATAGAAATTATAGGTATTATATACTCTATCCCCTTCACAACTTCCAATTTTGTGTTAGAATAACAGTCTGCCTGATAGGTGTTATTATGGTAGCCTTGTTTTCTTTAATCATACATTTTATCAGTACAAATACTTTACTAAGTAACATATAAGGTGGGCAATTATCTACGACAGCTGTACAATCTTGGTACAAGCCGAACATCATTCATTGCCAATGGAAACAAGATTCTTCACGAAATTATTTTCATTAATATTGATGGAAAGCATGGTACAAGTTTCACAACAGTTTTCAGTTTTCTTTTCGCAACTCTTAAATTTTAGTAGGAAACAGAAAAAAGAAACTCATAAAGATATATTTTATTGACATGATTGTGTATTCCAGAAAAAGTT
>JAUYWI010118805.1:0-10439 GCA_034780595.1 Parotoplana pacifica
TTTGCCAATTTTGCATAAGAAGAGAAAAAGAAGAAGATATTGACAAAAAAGTACTTTGAAGCCTGTTTTTTTATTAAAGGGCACTCTCGCTGTCAAAGCACGTCCTGGCCAAAAATTTCATAACATTTTCTACTGATCAGTCTTTTTGGTGCCTATTGAAAACATTCATGATGATTTTGGCATTTGCGATAGTGACCTAAAATTGACGGCCGTTCCTACGTAGCTGGCTACTCACTCATTCATTCAATAGCTACGGTGCTGCATCACATTTCTCCCAACAATAGATTGCATTTTCATCGATTTGATGTGCCAGTGGGATTGCATATTACCAGGATCTGAATATAATTGATCTCTCAAGACGTAGGTCGATAGAGTGGTGTGTTTCAACTGTTATTAAATCAAAAATAATGTCAAACTCTACACATAACATCACCATCATCATCATCAATATACGATTAAATTAGTGCATGGGGAAATCTTCTCTTTCGTGTGTTTGATCCACTCCCTGGCACGCTTGGTACATTGGTGTTATAATAATTGAAGAACAAACAGAACCTGATTTATTTATTCGGATGCCATTTTGTCAGTGAGTGTCCGGGCGTTGTTGAATGTTGTTTGGCTGGTGTAGTGTGTGGGAGGTGGGGGGGGTATTTCGAAAGTTGAACTACTTTTCACAGTTCTGCCAGTTTAGTCGATACCTCTCCAAGTTAGTTGCCTACTTTTGTTGTTATTGTGAGAAGGATACCCACAAGTTTGAAGCTTTCAGCTTTGAAATAGCTAAAGAATGAAATGCGGTCTTTGCATTAAAAAACACATATTATTATTTAAACTTTTAACAACGGGCCATAGTAGAGCAGATAGAGAAACCATAGAGGCTCAATTTATAGTTAGAGAAGTTCAAAGTGCAGAAACTTGTAGTTTTTTTAGCATAGATAATAGTTTTTATATTAATTTTGAATTTGATTTACATATTTATTTCTAAAATGTGTGTTAAATTATATTCATGAATGTCCCCCCCCCTCTTTCTCTCTTTGCATATCTTATGCGATTTCTATTACTTTTTCTTAGAACCACAAACGGAAAAAATCTATGCATAAAGTACACGTCACTGTTTGAAGTTGTTAGTTGTCAATTAATTTTATTCATTGATAGATTGAAGTTTGTAATCGGCCATACCGCGAGATATCAGAATAATAAAAAAATTGCGATACGCGCTTTAGTTGAGGGTATACGGTTATTGATTTTGTTACGTTTTAAAGATTCTTGAAGCGTAACACAATCAATAATAACTGCATACCCCGCAATTTGTTATTATTCTTCATCTTATTTTAAAGTTTAAAAAGGTAGCTAAAAAAGAATGCATCAAAATAAAAAGTTGAATAAGGAGCATCTGCTAGGTCAACAGTGTTATTTAAGGTTATGACTGATTGTATTATTATTACCTTGCCTAGCAGGATATGTTTCTGGTGTTACGTCACACTGGGAAAGAGCATTGACATTCACAGACTATTACCACACTAGGTAGGGCGAGTTGTCAATGTCAATTAGCTGCAGTTACGTACGTAGGTTTGCTGGCATGTCATAAAGCCTCTTATCACCTATCTCCTATCTCTTCCATTTATCTTTTCCCCAGCAATTCTGAGTGACAGGCTGCTGGGGTACTGCTTTGTGTAGAGTGTGTTTGGTGTGCAGTTTGCATGTTTGCGGGGGGGGCACAATTAATTGTCTCTGATATACGTCCCATCCTCTGCCTGCCCCCCCCCCCTAGGACATTAGAGAATTTTGGTGATGCTTTTACAGAATCAGTGAGCGGGAGGATGGTTGCCGTGCTTTGGCGTCTCAGAATGGCTCCGGTTTCTAAACGGTGCTGGATATTATTGTTATAATTTATTAACTGGTTAAGGCATTTTGTAATCTTTCAATTTAGCCCATTGTTTATTTAATGCAAAAATGTTAACATTGAATTAGAAAAAAAAGTGTGTTGCATTGTTTGTTTTGTTTTGTTAATTTGGCTGGCAGGCTTTGTTGATTTCTGGTGACCATTAGTTGCCAATAAACTGCATGATTATAGTCCAGTGCATGATTCTATTTAGGGTTTGGTAATATCTTTAAAAAGTGGGAAATTGTCTGAAACAGCGCAGTTTAAGGCATGAAGTAGACATTTATAACAATCAAATAATTGGGAAAATCAAAATGTTGGCTGTGCAGTTATAGTCTCTTTCATGGTGACATGTCTGATTATTGTGATGCGTCTGACGCCATTTTGTCCTAGTTAGGTAACAATCACCCGTTTCATCGTTGTCAATTTCTGGTCTGCTAACTTAACTAAATGCAATTTAACCTAGTTCACAGAAACAATGGAAGTCAACTTAGAAGCCCTTTATTTCGTGGAAGACAGGTTTACAGAATAATGAACTTGGTTTGCAATATTGGCCAGGAGTAAGACAACTTGTTTATTGGAAATGAAAATAAACTGAGTTTTGTTACCAGTGTATGCATGGATTTGTGTTCATCTTCAGAATATTGTTGTTTCGTAAAACATTCTTACTCTGACCCTGGCTAGCGTCTGGTAGTCTATTAAAGCAAAACTCTTTAGTTTAAAGAGATCATTTTGCTGAATTTGGAACTCTTGATCGTGTCCAGGTTGGAATCGTTCAAGATTGTTAACTAATCTCAACTCAATCAGACAAAGTTGATGCTTCGAACCATGTGGAATTAGTAAACCACCATTTTCCCAAAGGTGAATTTGACGTGGAGAGGGTGAACTAGAAGTTCTTACCACTTTTGAATTTCATTGGTTTGAGCCAAAATGCCCCCCCCCCCAAAAAAAACCCGTAATCAATATTTTTTGGGGGGGAAATTTGATAATCAATAGGTACTTTTCGAATTTGTGTTACTAATTACCTTTCGGATCTACACACCAAATTTGAAGTCAATTGGACAAACTTTAATTTTTGGATGTGATGACGTCATCGGCCCTTAACTAGGCCGTTATATTGATTTTTTTAAATGAAATCTGACCATGAATCTTTCCTTTGTGCCAAATTTTAGCCCAAATCATCGCATGTGAAGTATGAAGTCTAAGAGTGGTAGGGATTTATGAATGCAGTAAATCACAGAGTAATAATGAGACAGAGGTCCGACTCACCATATTTGAAATGAAGCAGAGTTGAGAAAAGTATCAAATTGTGCGTAAATTAATTGGCGAGGTAGGGATCTGAGATATCTTGTGAAAATTTTCATGTGTAAAATAGTTATGCCGAAAAACTGCATTTCTCCTATCTCGGCAATGTTAAAAGGTTGAGGCACTCATAGATATCGTCCCTACCATCTCCAGAATGTAAACATAGATTTCGAAATTGAGGAAATTCTATGAAATATATCAACAGTCGGATCTCTATGTAATTATTACTCTGTGGGTTTAATTTTTGGTCAGATTATTATATTAATAACAATAACGAAAGATAGATAGATCAATCACTGCATAACCGAGGCAAGAGAATCCAACATTTTCCGACAGCTAAGTACTTGGGGGTGTCCAGATGTCTCTGCCAAATATGAGAGATCATCTTTCAAATTTATCTAAACAGGTAAATCGTTTCGCTATGTGCCTGCATAATTATGTACTTTTCAACATCCAATATTTTCCAGCAAAATGGCTGTTCCCATCCATACTGTTGACTTTTTTAAAAATTAAATGAATCATATATTAATTTTAGACGTCTTTGAGATATTATACAACATTCAGTAGTGGATGTAAATATCCATTAAGCACAAATAGAAGTGATATACAAGCCATACATCATCGTAAAGTGCACTCTGGTCATCAACAGTTTGGCGATTTAGATTTTAAATAAAAAATCAGAAATAGTAAAAAAATAAGAAGAACGAAACAGCGCGCATAATTCATAATTATATTATCAACTATCTCCAGGCAGACAGATAGAGATGACTTGACAGAAATCCACCCCAATCCAAGCTGTACGCTACGTACACTTAGGAATGAATAAATGGACCGAGAAAATCGACAAGTGATCTAAGCATTGGTTTGGGATGTTGACCGTCACTATCATTACTAAGCGCGACACTCCTCATATGTATTCGGTGCATCTCCTCCCCCCCATCCATCACCCAACCCCTTATTACTCAAATTATGATGATGATTTTCTAACTGAGTTTCAATTAGTAGGTAGGTAGAGGATATCGACTTTAAAATTAAATTGATGTTATTTACTCTCTGGTACATAGTAGAGGCACTCTTTGATGAAGGTTTTTTAAATTGTTGTTCTTCTACTCGCTCTAATTAGAGGATTTTTGTAGGTATTGTACCCAATAATTAGATTTTATTGATTGACTGATAGGCGCTTTGGCTGGCTGTTAAACTGATACATTGATTACAAGGGTGTGTTGTATTCAGGAAAAGTGGTTTAATGTAATTTTTTATTATTATGCAATGAATTTCTGCTCACTTGGCCGCCGCTTTTTCTGCAGCCCGACAAGAAATGGTGGAGGAGGAACACACACTTTCCCGGGCGTTTATCCTTTTAATAGTTCACAGACAGGAAGTGCGATTTCACCTCTTTTTTTGTTGTTGTTGATTGTATTGTATGCATTTCCCAAGAACAAATTGCGAGTACCTATTATTATATGAGTCATGTTGGTGGGGGGATTTACCACTGAACCTTGCAATCATTCTCATTTGTTTGCCAGCCATGATGATGGTGACGGCCCTGGCGTGTTGAGATGAAAACAAACTTATGTATGTGTAGGCTATTGTCTTGTTTTAAGTAAAGAAACTGACAACTACGATCAAAATCTAGCTATAAGAGGTTGCTTGGGAGTACCTACCTACATACGTAGTTCCCGCTCTGTGAAATGCGGGTGAGAGAAGAACAACGTTTGTCAAACGGTTTGAAATTGGATTTTTGTTCAATTTGGAACATGTCATCATTAATCTTCTAATCTTTTTGTAAGAAAGGATTAAATTGTATCGGTTTTGTTGTTGTGTGTTTTTTTAACTCTATGATGTGATCTGGTTAGATAATTTTGCTTTTGTTTAGTTAAAACAACAACAACCGAGACAAATGGGTTGTCAACTGATTATGTAACACGATTGCCTACAAACAACTTTTCTATTTTAACATGATATTCTGTTAGATTCTATTACTAGATACTGTCCAGGAAACAGTGAAAGGAAAACGTTTTTTTAGAGTTTCTATCAACTCTTTTTTTTCGTGGCTCAGAGAAGGTACCTACTGAACTTTGGTTTAAAATGATTCATTACAAAATGTTACAATAGTTTTTACTCAATTAGAGCCATGTCTGTGATTGTTTTGGTGGCCAATTGTATTTTTCCTTCGTGCTCAGTGTATTTATTTATTGTTTGTTTCTATGTTGAAATCGTTCTGCGTGCTTTGTGTACTTATGTAGATTGTCTTTGACAAAAGGTCCTCACTTCCGCTTTGTCCATAAATGCTCTGCTTGCTCTCAATTAAAACTATCCTGAATCCTAAAACTGGTTCCTTAGTGTATTATGTGCTTGTTTTCACATGACATGCTGACCTGTTTTGTTAGACAAGCTACTGTAGTTCAAGCAGAACAGATTGTGGTTTGTTTTAAATTGAGGCCACGATGTAACTATTAGGTTATTTTTATGAGATAACATTTTTTTAATCAACAACAACAACGGATAATTCTATACACTGGAAATTGTTCTGTTTCCTGCAACATTACACAATAACCGTTCACTGACAAATAATTAAGTTTAGTTCACCAATTTTAAAGAATTTTACAGGACATTTCAGAAGCGAACAAACACTCGACTACATTTCCAACATTATCTAGGAAAGAAATCTCCTTGTTAACTATCTCAAATGACACCATTCTTTCACATTTTGGTGGCTAATTCTGAAGTTTGGTACACAAAACTAAAACTCCAGAAGAAAGACTGCATTTTCCTCTATCTCCGTAATGTTGTTGTGGGTATATGCCCATATAAGGGTCATCACCTCTGGGGACCGATCACAGCTATTCAAGCACTTGCTGTGACCCCAGGAAGTGTGTGCATTTGGCAAGCTACGCGGGGTAGCCAGTACCCAACGGTCACCACGGGACCACAACAGATTGACCGACAAATGACAAGAAAATTCCAAGAATAAAGTAACTAGCAAGAAATATTAGATTACCCAATGAAAAGTTGATCTATGTATTACCTTCTACTGCCAAATAGACTAAAAATTTAGTTAGTTTTGAAAAGAAAAGAAAAAAAAGATGAAAAAAGGTTGCTGCCTGGACCCAAATTGTGGCATGTAGCTGACATTTTCAGAAAACTTGCCTAACATAAATCCTAATTCTGATAACAACATTCGTCACTGCAGTCTCTATTAAAAAAACGTCAGTAATTTTAGTACCAATGGGGTCCCGTGGACCCCCAACATTAACACAGGGTTTAAAATATTTGAGACACTTTATTTCAGATTTTGATGTAGAGAGAGAGAGAGAGAGAGAGGGGCACAGCCTCATAATAGATGTCCTGTGTTTTGTGTAGAATAGAACCATAGAGGATCAATTGAATCTTCTCTCTCTCTGACTACAACACTTTCTGTGTATCAAAATCATTTTGGAGATTTGTGGCGAGAGTAAGGCCCTTGGTTGAGATATCGGTAGTACGGCCATTTTAAGTCAATTAAGGAATTCATTAAAACGACAATTTTGATAACTAAAACACTATCCCACACATTTATTTCTGTTGTTTTTTTGTTTTAATTAAGTGATTACCAGCTACTTGATAAAGATTTTGCAAAATTTGAAAATATGTACTTCCTCGACTGAATGTCATGTTGGTGGTAAGAATCTGCTTCAACATAGAAATTCATCCGCAACAACTCTTCATGGATGAGGTGGGAAGTCAGATGTGAAGAAATACAAATGTTGTCATTAGCATTTGTAGGAAACATTTCCATTTGTATCGTATAATTAATTTGGTAGAACTGTTCTTCTATGTATGTGTTGCAGTGTGGTGATATAACTAACTAACGAACTATATTTTAATGATATTTGTTTAGTATAAGAAACATCTCCCAGGCCAAGTTTGAAGGAAACAATTTTGTACATTGGTAGGTAATAGAAGCGACCTGTCGTCATGGTATTATTATTTTTTGAAAAAGTAATTTACATATGAATAGATTTCGCAATCGGTAGTAG
The DNA here is from genome assembly GCA_034780595.1 of Parotoplana pacifica. Taxonomy (NCBI): domain Eukaryota; kingdom Metazoa; phylum Platyhelminthes; order Proseriata; family Otoplanidae; genus Parotoplana; species Parotoplana pacifica. The sequence goes on from JAUYWI010118805.1 coordinate 7,204, forward strand.
GTATGTAATATTGCCATCTTAACCATAATTATGTTCTTAATCCCATGTGGGTTGTACCTACATACTGTGATATACATAACTCTGTGAAATTGAAATGTTTTTGTCATCAGAAGTGTTGTAGAGAGACACAACAGATGATATTTCGCACCTTCCCCCCCCCCTCCCCATAATACAATTGAGTGATTAAATGGAGCACTTTGTTTCTTGATTTTGCCTAAACAGACAATCAGACATTTTTCACAATATTCATATAGGCATGTCATCATTTTTGTGATTTTTTGGGAGACTTTTTGTTTTGCATTGGAGTTACTTTTCTTCCGGAAGTCTTTGACAGGGAAGAAGGTGGTTGTCTTCTTATTTTTACGTAGTTCTTATTATCCTACCCCCGATAACAACAATGTATACCTACCTACTACTTGTGCAATATTTGGTTATTGAAATAGTAAACAAAACTTATAATAAGATCTCGTATTATGCGATCTCTTGAATCTGGAATTGTTTGGTTGTTTATTTCCATAAATTTATTTAATTGTGATGACTCAGGCCGGGCCGCATTGCATGCAGGCACCTATTAGCCGATGTACCGTGTCTCGTTTTGACTTATTAAACTAAACTGCTCCATAAATTGACAACGGTCGTTCATCACGCAATAATATACTCACTGCTTTTAAAAAAATGGAGATTTATAATTTAACTACACAATATTTAGACAGCGGTTGTCTGAGTGGTTTCAACCGAAAATGTTGTTGGAAAACTAAATTATAAGATGATTTTCTGAAAAAAACAAAAAAATTGTATCGCCTAATAACTGTGGCGGGTTGTAATACAAATTAACTTGGCTTCACCAGCAGAAGCCACTACGAGACCGGTTTCGACCTCTTTGGGTCTGTCTCATCAGTCGTAGGTATCGGCTCGAACCCGCACCCTCTGGCGTGTGGAAGCCCTAAATTGTTGTTTTAATTCACAATACGAGATAAAACGGGGAGCTATTTTTGTCTGTTCTATTTAATAGCAGTTGGCGTACTACCGACGTCTTAATTTATGAACAAATCTCACTTCCATTGGATTTGGTGGGAAGTCTTTTCTGTCTGACCTTTAAATTTAACTAAATGTTTTGATTATTTCATCATTTTGTAGCTCTCATACTTACACCTAATCTGTTTGGGGAAGTAATCTTAGGATTTTATGCTTCTCATGTACTATTTTTGCATGGAATGGGATTACAGTTGACGACACAATGAGAAGAAACTGACATTCCCACCCCCGATTAGGACTTATAATCCAGGTCTGACCAAACAATTTTTATCAAAAGATTGGACAAGACCAATTGCTCTGGTACACACAGCTTTTAGGTTGATTGCTGTTCGAGCAATTTATAGCAACGTTGGAGGATTAATAAAATAAAAATATGGCATCTCCATTCTGGGGAATGTTCTGGAGATACCTACGTACTTATATGTATTTTAGGTATTTGTATCTACTTCGTACTTTGCCCATTTTAAACTACATATTAATTAATTAGTGCATAAAAGTATTTTGTTTTACATGTGGTGCTTGAAACTATTTTAATGATTGTGTACACACACAACTTTTTACTAAACGTGTTCTTTCCATTACTAATTAACAGCTTCAATATGGTGGTTCTGGTTTGTCCATTTAGCTAAATATTGATACAGTGGACAGCTATAGGTCCATATAGTCCATAGGCGATCGCTCTCTATAATACATACTAAATAAACTTAAAATTGCATTTAAAAAAAGTTAACAAAGTAGATTTAGGTTTGCAATGCACATATAACATAATTGGAACATTTTAGTCCACTTTAAACAGAATTCAGGAAATGTACAACATACCCTACACCACTTTATAATCTCCGTCTTTTGGGGACACCAGAAATTAACATCTGTATCCAATGAATGTCACTGTGAAATTTCAGTTTAAAGTTAATTAATAGGTCAAACTGAGGCCACAAACCGTGAACAAGGCAAGGAACTAACTTTTACAAAAAATGTTGAGGTTAACTGCTTGCTAATTAGTTTACAGCTAATAATCTAATAATAATGACATTTGAGTTTTATTCAGGCTTGTTAATTGGAAATCGGTAGTGCTTTTGAACATTCACCTATGTACCTGATAACACGCATTGTATTTCTGGTTGATCACTATTATTTACAACACCACCAGGTTCTAATGTTTATCCAGCTGGAATTACAAGTGCCATGCCATGTACTTCTAGAGCTGGAACATGATGCTGATGATGATATCTTGGAGTTTGTTCTTTTGCTATATGAGTCATTTAAATTGGCTGCTATGTTTGAGGTTTGGTTTCGAACATAATTTGATCATAATTTGAATATTTATTAACTTAATATTATTATGCTGTCGATGGTTGATCACTTTGTTTTGGTGCATTTATAAGTTGTTCCTCAGGAGTGTGATTTATAGTCCAATAATCTAGCTGCATGCAAGTTATAGTGCCTTCGCTATAGTGAACGTTTGGTGTCAAGATGTCTTCCAATGTTATGTACATATTATTTTCTGCTGAAAACATGATGCGAACAAGACGCTGTGTTTATTTATTTGATTGAAAGCAATCTCGAGTCGAGTTAATCCGCGGAGATTGACTCCATGGCGTTGATGTTTATTAAATTCATTTATTGGCTAGCTACCTTATACCTTTTGGGTTTCACCTCAAGTCAATTTGAAAATTATTGCTTTACATTTTCTTAAATACTTTGTTATTGATTTTTTTTAGTATATTAAAATGTTTAGTCTGTCATGTCTCTGAAGTATAAACAGATCTATTTATTTAGTTTCGAAGATGAGATGAATTAAAGTTTTAAAATTGTTCGGACTGTTTTAACCAGAGTTTTAGTGTTCCTGCAATGTAACACGGTAAAATGTGCAAAACCTAACGTACATCAAATTATACACCAATGATTATTTATACGAAATGTATGAAGTGCTTTATAAATGAATGTACGTAATTTTATTCTATGCAGTCATCATGGAAATTCATAGATTGATAAATTATAGTTTTATAATCATAGAGTGATAAATATATACAGAGGTCCGCCGACTCTTGCTGGAGGTGTATGCAGTCCTCAATAGAAAAAGTAGTTCTATATAAAATATTCACAATTATCATACCATTACAGAAATTGAACAATTTTGCTATACAGACTGTGCATTGGATATAAAGACACGTTTCGCTAATATTTTAAACAAAATTAAA
>JAUYWI010118816.1:0-10438 GCA_034780595.1 Parotoplana pacifica
TCTTGAGGTTTCTTGCTGCCTGACTTGGTTATGGCATTCACTTCTTCATTTTATTTATTGCCTGCATAATCTGAGACCCAGGCTAGATCGATATTTGATTTTTCAGATATGACTAGGAGTCTGGTCCTGATTTTCCATTCAGTCAGCATGAAGATGTTGAATAAGGGATAACGAGTCTGTGCAGATTCCTTGAACTGGCTTGACTGTTTATTCCAAGATGACTTTAAGAGCTGTAAGAAGAGCCAGAGTTTCCCTTCGGTATAAAAATGTATATTTCCCTGCTGCTTTTTAAAATGAGTATTGCCGGTCTAGGTAGATTATTAAAGCTCCGACGCCACCATGGCTAGATCCTTCTTTGGCGTCCATGCAGTGAATCTGCTTTTTTTAAGAGTTTAAATTGTGGAAAGTGATAGTTTACCAACTTTTCTCTGGGGGTAATGCTCCAAGCCAGCACCTATAACAGTTTCCTGCCAACCATGGATAGATTTAAGCGTCTGTTTTGTGTTGGTTTGAGACAGGTGGTGGAGTGCAGTGGGTGTGCATGGTCTTGTTTGAAACCTCCTTCCCTTAGGTTGGTTGCGAGTTCAGTGCCTCTGCTATGCATGGAAGGAGGATTTGCTTCTAGAAGGAGTGAGTCACTGGAAGTGCTTTGAGTTAGACCAGTGATTATTATAGCTGCAGAAGTTTGAATGTGCTCATATCAGTTTTCAGATTCTTTAGAAGTTGCAGGGTACCATGCTCCTGCACAGTATTCAATACTTGATCTGATGTAACCAAGGTAGACGCTGTAGAGGTCTTCTTGGTTGCATCCACAGTCAGTACCTGAGAGAGATCTCAGCTGATGGAGGCTTTTTTTTGCTATTTCTTGTTTCTTTTGTGTGTGGTTTGAGAAGTAATCTGTCAAAAGTGATACCAAGAATACAAATGTATTTTGATGTGTTGACAGTGTGTCCATTGATCGTGATAGTTTCTTGATTAGCAGAGTGATGATCGGTGGTGAATAGGAGGGCTTCCGTTTTTTCAGGGGCTATCTGCATTTACCCTCTCATTACCCATTGGTATTTGCTCTTGCTTGCGCCTTTTGCTTTTGCTGCATGTGGAGTGTCTGCTATGTCTAGTGAGACTGATGACATAATCTTTTTGGTAGGGGGTTTCAACAAGGTCGTTGATAAATGTAAGTAAAAGAGTTGGTGCAAGCACAGATCCTAGGGCCTTCTTTCATTGCTTTTCTTCAACTGGTGCTGTTTCCGAATCGTTCTCCTAAGAAATTACCGGTCCATTTGACCATTCCAGGGGGAGTATTGTTACGGAGGAGTTTCAGAAGAAAACTTTGAAAAGTCAAACAGGGCCATAAAGCATTTTTCTGCGTGTTTCTTTTGGAAGCTGTTGTTGATTGTTTGAATAATCCGTACTACTTGGTCTTCCGTGCATCTATTCTGTCTGAAGCCAGATTGAGATTGTTGTTGGCAGAGCTTAGTTTCTATCCACGGAGCTATCCTTGCTTTCACTAGACGTTGTAGATAATGGTTTGATGTATTTAGTAAATGATCCGATATATTAGTTGGATAAATAGTAAAGCATCCAAACATAATGGAATCACTATCATTGAAAGTTATTTTATTATCAAATGTTTCAATTGTCACTTGGTATTTTATAACCATTAAAATCTACCTACCAGCCACTAACTTTTCTTAAAATAGTCAATAATAAAGATTTATTATTCTTTTATTGTTCTTTTTTTAGTAAATTAATTGTAAGGTCAATTGAAATAAAATTCAAACATGTTAAACTGTTGCATTCTAATACTGCCCATATATTTCACTTTAGAGCTTAAAAAATGTACTCTAATGTAAAAAGGAACATATTGACGTTTTACAGACTTTAAAATGAGATTGTAATCGAAAAATGATTAATTGTTTTATGAGAACCAGCGACGCTAAATTGTTGCACCTAGCTAGCTAGATATTTTTTATATGATTTGGGAATCACACCCCAGCTAGGCTCAGGCGATAGGTTAGGTACCTCCCTACTGCTGATGTAGGTATATGTGATTGTTTGATTAAAATTGGGTCGTTAATTAAGTTTTATTGATTAATTTGGTTTTGTTAGGAAAGGAAGAGGTGCGCTGATGTGAAACGAAAAGTGAGCAGTACGCCCGCCCACCGGTTCTTATTATCAACTAAAAGCGGGCACTTTTAAAGGGGGGGGTGGGTAACAGTTTTCGCGATCGATCTAATTATCTAACCCTATCTATGCCGGGGGGATATTTTACGCACTCAGAAACTTTGGTGGGAAGGGAAGCAAATTGGACCGTCCCCATGATTTGGCCCCTCCCGTTTAGCTGACAGAGCTTTGAAACTTGGTGTGGTAATAAATTAAAGTGTGGATTAGTTCATATTGAATATTATTTGAAATGGAAATTATGAGGATTGAAAAAATACTCTTTTCAAAATCTAAAATTAGTTTTTTTAATCATACATCTTGAAAACTACAAATTTAATTGAAACTTAACAAGCAGAATAGGAAGCGTGACTCTAATGTAATGAAACTCAAACATGCCTATTTAAAACAAGAATTAATAAATTTCCTGTCCAATGATATTTCAGAAAAGGGTTGTTCAAAAGTTGTATAACATAATAAATGAAACATCTATGGACTTCCGGTAGAACATAATAATATGAATCATTTATGGACCTCAGGTAGAACATAATAATATGAAACATCTATGGACCTCAGGTAGAACATAATAATATGAAACATCTATGGACTTTAGGTAGAACATAATATATGGAACAGCTATGGATCTCAAGTAGACCCTAATAATATGAATCATCTATGGACCTCAGGTAGAACATAATAATATGAAACATCTATGGACCTCATGTAGAACATAATAATATGAAACATCTATGGACCTCAGGTAGAACAGTATCATATGAAACATCCATGGGCTTCAGGTAGAACCTAATAATATGAAACATCTATGGACCTCAAGTAGAAGATAATAATATGCAACCGATTTCTATGGCTAATTGGATACTTCTTATAATGAAATCTTGTCAGTTAATGGAAACATCTGAGTTATAGATAAATTAGCCTTAGAATTCATTAATAGATGGCACTCAATGAAATGATTGATAAATTTAAAATTAAAATTAACCAGCAGCATCTGTTGTGTTACAAATATTTTCAAACAGTGAATTTTATCGCTATAATGAAGTGAGAAAGAACCAACAAGCATGAAATAAAAATTTTTATATTGTAGCTACCATGATCGACAAATATTGAGAAAAATTAAACAAAATATGAAGTCTGGAAATTGGTGTCTTTTCTCTTGTTGCCGAGCTCTTTTTTGTTAGTGTAAGGACGACTTCATTAAATTTCCTAATGTAAATCAAATGTCAACCTAAAAGACGATTGCTACTTATTGATTGATTGAGTGGCCATTAAAACTCCAACACGTCACCTTTTTGTTGATAATGATTGTTTGTTTGTTAGTCTGGTTTTCCACCCAGCGAGGTATAGGCAAGTTGTTATGACTCAAAATCAATATTTCATGTGATTAATAAGAACCAAGTCGCCGTTCTTTCTTCTTCATGTATACAAGTCATGATGCCTAGACCGATTCCCGTTTGTTTCAGACGCAGTTAGCTGAGTGGTGATTACTTTTGCAGTAGAACATGTTAATACTGTTGTGAACTAGCTACCAGTTTGTGGATGTACATTGTACCGTATTGTTTTATTGGTGGGGGATCAGTCTAAGGTTTTTTATAATGTCTGAGATGGATTCTATATGTGCATATTGGGTATGTATCATGTCGTTCTGTCTTATTTGGTATTAATAAATCAGTACGAAGATATACTTAATTTATGTTGTTAATCAAATTAAGATCGAGTATAAAAGAAGTTGGTTATCTGTATTTTGAAGAATTATTGTGTATTGCTTGTGATTTGGAATGATTTTGTTGTTGTTTAAAATGGGTGAAATGGACAAAGAAGTAGGAAAGATGGTACCTATTTTGGGGGCGTCCTATAAGTCTGGGATCATAGGAAAAGTGAAACTTAATGTGAATAGTTTACTGTTGAAGTTTTGTAGATAATAATGACGCACATTTAAGTAACTATTGTTCTTAATTCACAGGTAAGTTAGCTGTAATTGAAAAATTCCTACATAGAGAGTTTATTAACTTTTTATGATTCCTGACTAATGCATGTCAATCACTCATTGGCTATTATAGAATAACATTGTAGTTAAAGAAAGTTTTATTTTTGTGGGGAAAGTGGACTTATTACCACGTTTGTAGGCCATTTGTCATTAACATATTATTATTTATGTCGGTAAAATTATTGTAGGTACGTTAGTTAACATTTGGTCTACTTGTGCCCCGGTTTTACCGCTGACTAAACTCACTTCTTTTTTCTTCGAATTGGTTATTAGTAGATAGTTGCTCAGCGCGGACGAGTACCTAATCAAGGTATACATAGGCGGTAAGGACACTATTGTTCTCGTGTTTTCAACGAACCTTTCTATAGAGGGGTAATTAGGCGTCTTCGGAAGTCTTCCAGGAGATTTTAATTTATTTCTTGTAGCCATGCATAACAACTTTATAGGTAGACATATCTCGACCTTTTCTGCATAGGTAGAGGTATATTGAAATCCAACCGCAGAGAGAATTCCGTTGTAAACAACTTCAGTCCAAATGTCTACGCAGAAAACATGTTCTTAGAAACTGCAGGATCTTACATTAGCCGAAATTCGGCGTCGATATCGCTACTACTCCACTAGCCACCTCTGACTGCTACTTTATTTATTTAATTTGCTGCCATTTTGTTTGAATTAGTTCTACTTTTGTGTGTGTGTGCGGATGAGTCACACACCTGCTGCCGCATCGACACGACGACCGGAGAGGCTACTGGGTGTTAGAGATATTGCCTGGTTGACCTCAATGTATTATTATGTGCATGAAGATTCTTGCTAGACCTCATGTACTGTAGCTGTATGTAGTCGACCATGGCGATCGATAATTATTTAAGGAATGCAGGCTGGCTTGTTGTTTGTTGTGTGGTGACCAGATTAGTAATCCATAATAATAATAAATAAATAAATATGAGTTGCTGTTTTTGGTTTACAGTGGCGAAGAACTTTTTGAATACTGAATTTTCGATTGAGTATGGTGATTAAGTTTTGGCTACCACTTTAGCACTACTAGGCTCACCACACCGTACTACTCTTGTTATTGAAGGCTCTCCGCTCATTTCGAAAGTATTGAAAATACCACAATGTATCTAACCCCACCTTTGTACCACAATAGTAATGCTTACTCAGATAGTGCAACATTATTCACTCGCCTATGTAGTTGTTTATATTATTTGAAAAAAATCTATGCTTTAGTTATGTCATCAGAGTTCTATTTTTCAATTAAAAACTGCTTAGAATTTGTATAATTTTTAACCATTCTTAGATTAAAAATTGATTTTGACGTAGGTTTTTTTTTAAATGATTGATTTGAAATCAATAGAATTGCTTTTGCACTTTCAAATAAAGAATAAAGTAATTTAAAAAGTTTCTCTGTTAAAATATTGCGTCGTTTACGCAATTTGGGTCAATAGTTGACTTTTGATTTTTTTTTAAATAATCTGTCTGTTGGTTCATGAGTCACTCATTCAAGTTTGCTTTCTTGTGAACAAAATTTTGGCCGAAATGTTGTTTATTGGTTTTGATTATATTTGTTACATGACACGGCCACATTATATTATGGCATGCAATTATACATGTCATCGAAATAGAAATAAAACAGAAAAAGCATTTCTTGGTTTATGACATGCAGTATTTCAAAAATTAAAATGCTATTTATTACGTTATGATTGCATTATAAAAAGCATTTTGATGCTAAATTAGATGTTCGAAATTTCAACCAAAACATTCGCAATTATAATTATAAATAGAGCAGCTGTAGTTTTTCGAAGTCGTGGGTGTATTTGTTAAGAGCTTCGAAAATGTAAATATCTATCTATTGACTACGCAATAGTTACTAGGGGTATTCATAAACTTATAGACAGGCTACACTACTTGTGTTTAAAACAATGCTGAATCCTAATATGTTGGTCACTTAATTTCTTGTTTGTTTGTTGTTGTTGTTGTTCATACAAAAGATAGCAGAGTAGGTACCAGCAGTTCAAGGTCGATTTGTGTGTCTTTATGTTTGCTTGACCTTTTTAGATTACATAACACAGGCCTGTCTATCCAGGTTCTGGGTCCGGTCGTTTTTCAAAACAAATTAATCTAAAACACGGCATGTTGTTACAAGACATCTTAATTTTGTTGATGTATTGAGAGCAGCAGCAGGTTTAATTAGAATAACGTTGTTCAGTTGAAATTCAAATCCAAGACTTATACAAGGCGTCAGGTATCACTGTTGAAGTAGTCATCATTGTTGAGGATTTGTTGTTTATGATCAATTTTAAAGTTGATGTTTTTGTAACTTTATGTAGGTAGGTACCTGCTTGCCTTAGTTCGATTATTTAATCTCATTATATCCTAAATATTAAAGAGAATACCTAAATGTTTTTGTAGGTGGTAGGTTGTTGACCTAAATTTGCACCTACTGGATATTGATCGGATTTTGATGTCATTGTTTGTTTGTTTATTTTTTATTCTTAAAATGTTTAGATTGGAGTCACTTTTTCCATCTATGAGAGTAAAGTGGGTGTATTGCCTATTAGTTTCATGTGCTTTATAATACATACTTCTATCATAATTGTGTGATCGCTATATAATTGGGTATAATATGACAATGTGATCACTTAGTACCTCCTATAAATGCATTGTGTTAGTTTCATGTGCACTGGGGTTCAAATACCTACATATATCTACTGACCGTGGCATGTGTTACAGATTACAATTTATTAATTTTTAGAATATTAACCATATGGTGATGAAGAAAGTTGAGAAAATTGCGTTACTTTTGAAATTTTTGACAAAATATTATTCTGACCTTATTAGAATCCTCGTAAGATGAATATGATATTCTCAACTTTATTCAACTGTTGTTTCCATATTCAGATTCTGTTTTATAAAAATGTCCACACCTATATAGCTATCTATGATTTTTAATTAATAGAAATTCGTAGAGCTTTTTTATCTATTGATTTTTTACGTTGCTCAGAATTTCCATAATTATGATTGTTGTAGTCGGTAGACATTCTTTATTATTTGCGAAGTTAATGACTGATATTTTGTAATGTATTAAAAATTATGTTATCCATTTTTCTTTTTGTAAGGGCTGCACATACCTCAGTCTTTTCAAGTTATACCTACGCGGACAAATACTTAAGTAATTAGGAAATCAAAAAAAGTATAATTTCTGATTGAAAAGTCAACAATTTTTCTATAAATATTAAACTCAGCGATATTATTTTTGGAACTATCTGTATTTATTTATAAACCCTAAACACTTGATTTAAAAAACAAACTATTTTACTTATCCTCTCCTTTCCCGCTACTAACCAGACTTTGGTTGTAGGTCCGCATCAACTATACATGTAGTACTTACAAGTAGTATTAGTCTTAGATTTTATTGGATGTATTTTTGACACAATTTGATTTTTGTTATTCAGGGAACCTTATTGTACCCCGGCATGGTAAGTCTCTTATTCAGTTGGCCTCCTAATTTTCTAGCCGCTATTCTGCACTCTCTGTATGTGACCCCCTCTCTACCTAACTAGTCGTTTGATTTTGTTCCTGTTTTGTTCATTTTTTGTATTTTATAATATAGTTTTTTTTAAATAGTTTATTTGGTGTGGCAAAATGAACTAGAAGTGCGATGTCTGCATGTACCGCAATTTTACTGGCACACTTGAACTGCTGACTTCATTAGCAAATAAATGATCGATTAATCAAAAAATTTTAAAAATATAATAAACATTTTATTAATTGTTTTTTTACTGATTGATTTTTATTATGCAAAATAATTAAATGAAATCTCAAAATTTTGTTCGATTATAAGTAGGTATTTAAAAGTTGATTTCCTGAAATTGGATTAGCACCTGATTATGATCCTCTGACGTCACATTTGTGAAGCCTAAACACAGTAGTAACGACATAGTATCACCGGATCCAATTCATTCGACTTACGTATTCGGCAGAACACACTATAGATAGATAACTTGAAAGCTAATGCCTTTTACAGTTAAGATCTGTTAAATAAATTATTTCCATATAGATAGCGTTGTTGGTTGAAAAATGTAAATGAAATAATTGATTTTATTACTCAGAAATTATTAATATTATACCAATATAGAAATACTAATCACCATAAAACCTTGGGACAGGTTCATTTTGCCACGCGCGCATTCGTTGCTGAAAGAATACTCATTGAGGAAATCTTCTTGTATTTTATTTTGTTGTCTGTTGTTACAAACAGCAGTTATAATATGGAATGCCGCTTTGTAGTATCTGATCCATCATCCCCTATTTTATTGTTGATTGTAGCACCCCTCCCCCTCTTCCTCCTGGCTGTATACCTATTTATTTCATTACCAAATGGAAATGTGCTTAAAATAAAATGACCGGGCTGAGACAAATGAAACTCATAATAATACATATTATTACTAGCTTTAGCTTTTCTGTGTGAATTATTTTAAGTCGACTGACTATGCCCAAGTTTCTAACCATTTTAATTTAATAATAATATCGATTTTTGGTTACCAAAACTGGTAGATAAGCTACGTTAGGAGTCAATTTTTGCTAAAAAAATATTGTTGTTGTCAGTGATATTATGCTTTTTAAATGTCGTATTTTACGTGATTAATGTGACCTTTATTTGTTTGAGGATAATTATATTTTAAATAATGCATTTTAAACTAATGAAATGTTTAAATTTGCACTTCATACACTTATCCTTGAAATGTGCACACGCATTTTCTTTTAGTTGAATTTCTTTATTAGAACTTATCTATTATTTATATATTTAGAGTTTTAGATTTAATTTTTTAAATAGTTTTTATACACTTTCCCTCGTTATATTCTTTTAACATTTATTTTTATGAAATGTTTGGGGGATTTGGGTTATGATTTTATTTGCTAATTTAAGAGACGTTTGTCTACTATTGTGGAGTGCTTCTTATGATATCGATTTTATCTAATTATATAATGTGTGGTTTATTTGTTTAAAGTACATTACAATGTCTATAATAATTTAGCTGTCCATTTTTTTCAAACACTCATTGTGCTAACAATTGCTTACTAATTGATTTTTATTTGTATGTTGCATAACATGCCAACTGAATGAATCTTGCTTTATCAACTATGCACTTATCTACAATGAAAGAATTGTATGCCATATTTTGAAATTGTTCTTTTTAAATGGGATCCATATCATAGTTCGTGAGCAATCATTTTGCAATTTAAGTTCCATTAATAGTAATGATATTTTTTAAACCAATTTGTCGTCTTATATCAGATATCCTAAAAGTCGGGGAAGCGAAGTCAAACTGCCTTCCAATTCATGTAGTTTTAAGTAACTTTGTTATTTCTTCATGAAGTTCTTCAAAATTATGGAATCTCGACGTAATTAAACCCAGTTGTTATTTGACACGAAAAATGTCATCAATAAGTTGAGAAAAGTCCAGACGGAGAATGTCTGGGATTTTACTAGTCTGGTATAATACTTATTGTAAATTTTAATCTCGGTATTAATTTGATTAGACAAATTTGTATTATTAAATGTCATTGTTAAGAACTTAAACCTCAACAATTTTGGTGCAAAACCAGCCATAAATATGACCGATATAGTGCAACTCGAATAAATGTTGTTACTATGTACCACATAAAACCCCTTTATGCTTTGATTCTCCAGTCACCTAAAAAGTTCGCCGACGAGGTGCCCTTCTTCAAGCCTCCCGACCCGCCCATCAATCAGCCCCTGGAACGCATTCCTTCGCTGCGGAGGCCCCACAACCAAAAGCCCACGTCCACACCACTGGAGAGTGTTCGGATCGAGCCGGAGACAATGAGGCTGCCCATGGAAGAAGTGCAGATGGAGATGGAGGCCGAAGTTACTGAGGTGGAGATTGTCATTGAGGTGAGTGTGTTGTGAGGAGATTGTCATTGAGGTGAGTGTGTTGTGAGGGGATTGTCATTGAGGTGAGTGTTGTGAGGGGATTGTCATTGAGGTGAGTGTTGTGAGGAGATTGTCATTGACGTGAGTGTTGTGAGGGGATTGTCATTGAGGTGAGTGTGTTGTGAGGGGATTGTCATTGAGATGAGTGTGTTGTGAGGGGATTGTCATTGAGGTGAGTGTGTTGTGAGGGGATTGTCATTGAGATAAGTGTATTGTGAGGAGATTGTCATTGAGGTGAGTGTGTTGTGAGGGGATTGTCATTGAGGTGAGTGTGTTGTGAGGGGATTGTCATTGAGATGAGTGTGTTGTGAGGGGAT
>JAUYWI010118827.1:0-10437 GCA_034780595.1 Parotoplana pacifica
GCTAATTGTTCTGTAGTCTGCGCAGTCTACTGCATTTGGTTTCTTCTTTAATGGTACCATAATTGTTTTGTAGAAATTTTCTGGCCACAATTAGCAGAAACTAATTTTACCTTCGATATTTTCATGTTGTCAAAGAAACTTTAATTACTTCGCATACGTACATACATAGATATCGCCACAATTTCTTTTACTTTGTATTTATATTGTTTTTTTTTCTTCTCAGTCTTGAAAATATGAGTAAACTAATTTATTAAAGGCATTTTATATTAGAGCTTGCGATGATCATCATTATTAATAATTAGAACTGTTTTAGACAATTTAGACTAATTGATTGTCAGTAGCAAAAAGAAATGATAAAATTAATGTATGTTCCACCAAAGATCAATATTACCTTTAATTTATTATATATTCTAAAAAGAAGTCTACCCATATAACAACAGATGGTAAATAATTGAAGTACAGCAAAGTAACTCGACTTGAGGTAATAATTCATTAATCCCTCGTTGATCACACCTAAAAAATCATCTTATGGTCACAAGGGTAGGGGGTTATTAATTATCCCATATAAAAATAGTATCTTTTCCATGTATCAATTAGGTTGAAATTTTTGGCCCATATTACAAAGATTAGACTTTTTAAAAAGTCGACAAGAGCGTACCGATCACAAAATATATTTTAATGGTAATGTGTTACCCAAAATGATATTATATACCTAATTGCTTATTTTAAGTTTCTAAATCGTCTTAAGCAGTTTTTAGTTGAATCCAGTAACTAGAATAGAATTTTTGAAAAATACATTATCGTGTTTGGGCCTAAATTGAATTTCAAATATTGGTTAACATATCTATGCTATTTTTACTGGCACACTAATCAGATAGACTATTTATGTGTATGCCAAATTTGAAGGTATTCCAATAAATTATTTGCAATTTATAAACCAACCAAATTCTAGATTTTTCCTATCTAGATATTTTGGATTTTCAGATCACACAAATTTCATAACTTTTGGACAGTGATCTTTCAGAATTTACACAGTTGTTTAGCATGTAGCTTAGTAGTTTTCTTCTGGATTTAAGAAAAATCAAAAGGTTTTTTACCATGAGGATCAAAAGTCACACACCATATTTCTTGTTATTTTGGATTTATATAAATTTTTGACAGGATCATTTTATGGTTTTTGATTTTGGGTTTTCAAATACTCTTGAAAGTATTTTCAATAACAAAGCTTGACTGACCATCTTATCATGCTTCAGCTTGGGTGTAGGACAAGATGCACATTATTAGATAGTTTTTGATTTGATCTTGAAAATTAGACACAATTACCTATATTTTACATTTTGAATGCTAAACAAATAGCTTTCAAAAAATGGAATCCGCAACTTTTTCAGTCACATCAAATCTAGATTTACTTTATAAATAAAAACTGTTAATGAATGAAGATTATTGTTGTTATACTGCCAAGTACTATTACTACAACCTGCCAAATTCAATTAAAAGAAAGACAAAAAGGTAACATCTACTGAAAAACAATAGCAGCGAGTTCGGTAGGATTGCACATAGGTGGATAACTGACGACAACGAGATCGGTTCACTCGCCTGAGTTCGGTCGAGATATGATTCCCACTAACAGAGTTGGGAGAAGTTAAGAAATAAACTAGAATTCAAATACCTAGCGTCCGGTAAATTATAGAACAGAGAAATTGGTTTCTTTTAAAAATTGATTGATTGTCAGACTAAGTACATACAACGAAAAAAAATTTTTGGATAGTTTTTAAACTCAGTATACCAAAATTCATTACTCTTTTATCGAATAGACAAACATTAGATTCACAAAAAAGACTAACTTAGTAACAACAATCCAACTACTTTTCATCTGTCCCAGGTTTAAAAGAAGATTGGTGTCTATACCATCAAGACTATCAGGCCTTGAATTTATTGTTTGTCATGCAGAAAAGAACAACGAATACCATCATTTCTAAACTCAACTCTGTATGATAATAGTTGGAATATAAAAAAAGTCAAGCAAAATTAGCAATATAACAGTGAATCAAAATTATATCAATGTACATGTGTATATCATTTTAAGGTACGGGTATATACATTACCCATTTAAAATAATTTCATTAATTCTAATTTGTTCTCATTCTTTCTAATATTACGTGCGTACCTAGAGCACATCAAAATCCTTCTTGCTAGACACAGTTGTAATTACATCAGTGGAGAAAAAACTTGAATCTTAATATTGAAAAACACATAGGCCTACCTAACTCACAAATGTTTGCATAGAGAAAATAATTATTGAAGTTTTTCATCAGGCAGAGTTAATGTGCATGTGTGTAGTTGTTTAGTGAACTTTTTTTTTGAGAAAACAATATGTAAGACACAAGTGCTAAACATAAATAGATGCTAATTCTGACATGATGGAAATGTGTGAGCTCATAATTATTTCGTTCGAAAACTAATATTATAATTTCAATAATTATTACCTACAAGGTAAATAATATGTATCTAGGGGCTCGATGAAAAAGTACTAAACCATTGAAACACACATTTTCTAGAATTAAAAATAATTATCAGAATATTTTACAGAATGAATCATGTACATAATGTACTTTACAAGAACTTTAAAAAATCAATAATCATCTATAGACCAACATGATCGACATTTTCATTACGTGCAAGAAAGTTATTTCGTTACAATTTCATCCAGTGTATTAGTTTTTGGAGTGTTATTGTATTTTATTCTCGATACCTATTACAAGGAAAACTTTTCAATTTTATTATGATGAATAAAGAAAATTGAAATAAAATAGGTAATAGCTAAATAAAACAAACATCAGTTCTAATGATTAATTGGTTAAAGAAGTATATTAATACGAGTAGCAATATATCCATGTATATTCAAAATACACTACTACATACCCTAGGTACAAAGCAAATGAGGCTAACTAGCTAAATCATGACGTGTTAATTAAAACAAAGACAAAAACATCACCTTTACTTACAACAATTAAAAAGTTACATACAAGTAAAAATTTAACCTACTCCTTTCTAATTCACAATTAACTTTTAATACCTCAATGTACAATAGCATGTATACATAGTTAAGGGAATGATAATAGGCTATATACAAAGCGGAAAACATTTCTTTTCTCTTCAATTACGAGTAGATATAGTATTCTGTACATATACACAATATAAACAAAACCAAATACAACAAATATCTCATCTCATTTAATACAATATCGATTAGAATAATAAGAGAAAACTATTTGCCTAACCTAATTTCATAAGAAAAAAGTAATAGGTAAGCCATTCAAATAATGAAACGGCTAAAATAATAAGAAACAGAGCTATTATGAGCTGTATAGATTTGTATAAATACAAAGCTTGCACAGCTCAAATAATGTGCGAAAGGCAGATCAAGATAAAAATCACTTCCTTCGTTCTACTTGAAACAGTAATAGGCATGATTAAATATCCGAAAAATCAAAACAAACGACTAAATCAATTCAATAATATTATTATGATGATGATATAGTATTACTATTATAATTTTACATTCAATTTACTATGTTCCTTAAATATATAACAAAATAATATTGATGATATGTAGAATGAAATCTTTACTGCAGCTAACATACAAAATTAAAAGATAATGAATTAAAAATTAAAATCTGTCAAGCCTTCGACAGTACTAACACCATAGAAATGAATATAATCTAACCAAAAGATGTGTAAAAAATCAAATCAAAACTATGTAATCATGTATATCTTGTTCTACACCAAAGCTGAAGCATGATAAGATGATCAGTCAAGCTTCGTGATTGAAAGTATTATCTAGCTCATCCGAAAATCAAAATGTATAAAACAATCTAGTCAGAAATGAAAAATAGAAAGTAATTAAAAAACAAAACAATAACAAGAAATATGGTGCAGGACTTAGGACCTTTAGCGGTGTGTTTAAACCAGTTTTATATGTACACAACCATCACTCTTCCCATATTCTAGTTATTATTTAAATTGTAAAAGGCTAAATAAGCACTAGATGAATTAAAAGGCAGATCAAAATCAACTTTTGAGATGGTGGAATCAATACATTTATACCAAAATTGTACATATATTCCATATATAAGAAATGTAATGGCCACTGTTGATTGAAGAACTAAAATAATAAATAATATCAAAATTTTGGTTATTATAAGAAATGCTATTAGGAACAACTACATTACTGCAGTTTTTTGTAAGAACAACAAGTTTATGATATAAAAATAAAATGTTTTAGCTTAATTTTGAATATATGTTCTTCCTTAATATTTCTAAGTTCTTCGGATAGTGAGTTCCAGAGTGATGGTGTAGCGAAAGATGTCACCTAATTGGCGTCGCTATGCGACCGGTAAGTGCCTTTGAAAACTGTGTTTAGAGGAGATCTTTTTACGTTCCCGGCGTTACGAGCCTAGCTGGGTCATCTTCTTGGCCAATACGGCCAATCCAGCGAAGGAACCTTGACGTCGTGGGCAAAATTAGTACTGGGGTGGGAATGATCTCCAGATTTGCTATCCAAGGGCATCCCAAGCTCCGCAGTCGTAGAGATGCTTGGCTGTTTCGAGGGTATTGCAGTGAGTGCAGTTGGGGTTGTCAACTATATTGAATCTGCCTTGGTACAGGCAAGAATGGGGCTTTTGCCCATGTGGAGCTGTTCGACGAGTTTGGCATCTTTTCTAGATATGCCGGAGTGTTCCAGGTTAGGGAAAATACGTCCGGTAATCATGTGATGCCAGTGTAGTGTTGACACATCGTTGGTTGAGGCATTGTGGCTGATCTCAGCTCTCCCGTTGGACAGTCATCTTGTTAGTAGATCGTTTATGTATTAAGGCCATTACTATATAGGCTACGATGAACGGTTAAAATTATTTTGAACTTAATGCGTCTTGCAATATCTAGTGAATGAAAGTCTTCTAGACCTAGAATGTTCAGTGTAGTGTTTAACGTTCATCGTTACTCTTGAGGGTGATTTTGTAAACGTTGTAATCTATGTTTTTAGACATTTGATATACCGGAATATAAACTATTATAAGAATTATCAAGTCTGGAAACAACGTAAGCATTGGTGAGTAGTTTTAGTGACTTGTGGAGAACATATTCTTATTTATTTTAACAAGAGACAGACAGAAGTTAGTTGTGGACGTAATGAAAATTCACTATCAAATATAGTACCAAGGTTATTTGAGTGAGTTGTTACTTATATCTGTACTCCATCAAAATTTATGTTGGTGGTGCTATTCGAATTTGATTTGGATGGAATATTGGTTTTTTGACACATTTAATTGAGGTTAATCATTTGCCATCAATTTCTGTATACATACTACTAAGACAAGCTCCAATATTTAGTTATAAACTACTTTCTTCGTTTAAATATGTTATATTCACTTAAGAGATTGAAATAATTTAGTTATTCACCAGGATGAACTTTTACGAGACCAGTTTCGACCAATTTGTAACTCATCAGACTGAATGATAGAGACCCAAAGGTGAAACCGCTTCATGTTGGTGAACAACTAAAACACTTTGTTTGTATTAAAAAAAGTTCAGATTTCATGTTATTACACCTTCTTCACACACCTATTAAATCCTATGTTCTTCAACCACAAGCATGACGGGCGTATTTTCCTTTTGGTAAAGTCGAGCCTCGTCCGTGTCCAATCACAGCGACAAGAGGAACTGTGTAGATTTCGCAAGCTACACAGGTTGCAGCCAATACCCACCGGACATCACGAGGAGCGCACACCAACAATTGACATCTTCACGGTTCTTGGGCTAAGACCGGCTCCCATTAGACATTTTGACTTCGGAATAGGATTGTCTGTCCCTGAGTACTATCGAAACCCTATTCACTAAATAATTGAAAGTGTGCCACAACGAGATCTCGAACCAGGTGCTTCCCGATCTATAGTCCAGCGTGCTAACCATTTGGCTACCAGATGTTCATGACGGACTTTCATGATGTTGATTCCCAGATCCTCTCCATCTTATTCTCCAAACTTCCTCTATTTTCATCCAATCGTTCATTCTTGTCCTACTTTGTGATCCGTTGCAAAACTTCGCTTCTTCACTGCTTCATTTGAAATCCTTTTCAAATCGTTGGAAGACTAAGATATGTCCCCAGATCAGAGTCTTAATCTTCAAATATTTCGGTTATATTCATTCTTTTTCACCAACCATAGGATACCAACTCTTTAGCCCCACCCGTTTGATCTAGATAAGGATCACTAAAAAATTAGCAACTAATAAAAGATTATGAATGACAAATTAATGATGCGAATAGGATATAACGGATTCATAATGCTAATATCCATGGACAATACAAATTTCAATCAATTGCAGTAATAGAAGACCAACCTTCTGTTCCAGCATGATACACGTAAGCACTTGCAGACAAGTCTTTACCCCCAACAACTCTAGGGGCAAGTGTAGGGAGAAATCGCACAGAGAGAGTCGCGTCTTGTCGGGCAGGGCAAATATCAGTTGGTCGTGAACAGATTCAGGTAATACTGTCAGCTACAATATAAAATAATTAATTATTAGAATAAACCATCATTAATCAAGTATAAAATTAAACCATCAATGTTTATGGAAAATGGTAGGTACTGCAACCTTTATACTATTTGAAATCGTCTAAATTTATCCACTCTAATTGACTAAAATTACAAGAATGTATTGTAGTAAAGTATCCTTTAAAGACAAACAACTTATATTTAAACTCCTTTAAAAAATAGGTTAACATAATTAATTGAACAATGTTTTATGAATGAAAGTACATAGATACTAAATCTAGAATGACATTATCAATCAAATATACCTAACACACGCCATGTGTTGGCAAGTACAGATAACCAAAACAAACAAACAAACCAATAAAATGTAAGCAACTATCTCTATCATGTATGTTAGTGTGTAGGTACCTTGGTAGGTACCTACTTAAAATGTCGACGTGATCTATATATTACTATATTACTTGTTTTTCTACGACAATGCATATCTGCAGAATATGAATGAGAAATTACACCAGCTGTGAGACCTGATTTAGACCCAGCAATAATAATTAACATGAAGTGGGAATATATCAAATCATGGAAGAGCATGTAAACCTTACAACAATTATAAAAAAATACAGGAATATTCAACGATTTTCAGCGACCGAAATTTATAAATAATAAAAGGAATTGACACAAATATGAAATCGAATAGCAAATATCCATTTTAGGAAACAAAGTATAACTATAGATTTAAAAAAAATCATATGAACGTGCTAATGAAGTAGTTGATAAAAAGTAAATATCAGAAAACTGTCATTGCGTAAAGACAGTTCTCTCACACATTTGCTTGTGAGAAAAAAAATAGTGAAGGTATGCAAGTGAAGAAGTGAAGCAAACTAAGCCATATTGGATTTGTCAGAGTAACTCAGTAATCAATAGTTGTCTATAAGAAGAACAAAAACAATGTATAAACTGATAATGTATAAATCATAGGGGAAATGGCATAAAAGAATGGAAACAAGGTTTTGCATGAATCAGTTTTGTTTAGCCTACATTATGTATGTAGTAAAAGTAAACTGTTAATAGGTGAAAATAAAATTATTTGTTTACAGATACAAACCAAATTATGAACAGCAAACTTACAAAATAAACATTATATCAGATTTTACTGTAAATATAGGGATACTTTCAATTTGTCTTTTAAAAACAATTTCTTTTTTCACATGTATTGATATCTCTGTTAACAGTTTTCAAATAAGCAAAATTTATTTCATACAAAACCTTGCTTCCGTTCTCTTTATATTTTAACTATCCAAATGAATTTACATAATATTTAAAAACATTGTTTTTTATGGTAATATGTTTTCAAAAATACTTTTAAAATATTTTCATTATAAAAAGTCCAAAGATAGCTAAGTTGCAACTCAAACGTCCTTGATTTTCAGTCTCCATAAACATGGTGTGTTGAAAGTATAGACTAAAAACTAAAAAAATAGTTGAATTTTCACAATAAATATAATTTTGCAGTGACAATGGCGTGCGTTTATTTTTAAGGACGTTAAGAAAACCTTTCTGATAACGATACAAACGAAACATTCAGCCAGTTTCAGCAGCAGGTTAGCCCAATAAAATGAAAAGTACAAAGAGATGAGAAAATCGAATAATATATGTATGTATATATTAAACCGGGATGTGGTCGTCTCCTCAGGCTAGACAAAGAGAAGGTAGCAACCTACAGTACCTACTAGAACAGCACAAGGTATACACAACAGCCAGAAATCAAAGCCAGAGTACTTATTGCAAACAGTACCTCTAATACTGACTGTTAGCAGTGATCGACGCGTCAGTTACACGTACCCACGTCCAACTATGAAAGAAAAAT
The DNA here is from genome assembly GCA_034780595.1 of Parotoplana pacifica. Taxonomy (NCBI): domain Eukaryota; kingdom Metazoa; phylum Platyhelminthes; order Proseriata; family Otoplanidae; genus Parotoplana; species Parotoplana pacifica. The sequence goes on from JAUYWI010118827.1 coordinate 8,419, forward strand.
CCGGCAACGATCAATGTTGGCGAAACTAGAGAGGGGATTCGGCAAGCCAAAAACAACACTCGATAAGAAATGCACAGAGCATAGGTAGCTCGCCATATACTAAAACAATCACCTACACAAAGACAACCACAACATATGGCCGGCCGGGTAACAATATTCTTCAATGTGTAATCACAATTCAAAGCCCTACTTTTCCTAAGAATAAATTTAAGCATGAAAGTTGTCGTATTACAACACTGTAGAGACATATACATATTGATTTCATGCCAGATGCCCTCTAGAGAATAATTAATCATTGTAATTTGGGTAAACAAATAAAATAACTTACGTGAACTCGAGTCTTGCCTGGCACCGGCACTGGAGCACTTAACAAGCGTAGAATCCAGGTTTCTATCTCACGTACGTCGTGCAATACCATACTATTGGAGCACTCTGACACAGCTCCGGTCAAAATGGACCAGATTGAATCCCTAAAACAACAAGATAGTTGTATGTATTTTAAAACAACCAAATAATGAAAACAAAGCGTGTGAGTTATATTATTGTAATGTCGATCATATTTTGGATGAGGGACTGAGTTGGTGAGAGTTGTTTACATAAAACTTCTTTTAGGAAAAATTGACAAACAGTTTCGTTTTCAATCATCGTAATTTGTTTTTGTCAACACGGATAAATTACCTGATTTCCTTATTGTTTACTGCTTATACCAGAAATATTCTATACTATTGAATAAATCATTAATTCATATACAAGTTCTAATTAATTGTGGAGAGTTATTGAAGTAGAAATTTTGATAGATACAACGAAGCTGCATATATAACATTTGTCTACTACACACATATAAAAGCAGGTAATAATAATAAAAGTTTATTTCAGGCATGTGATTTTTGCCAATCCCAAAAAGTCGAAGATTAATAATAAAATGACAAAATTGAATAAAAACAGGCCTAAATCGATCTCAAAACCATCAAAATGACCCTCAGAAAGTCGGAGGAAAAAATAATCAGCACACTTAAATATAAAGTCATATTCATGAAGTTTTGAAACGATGTCTGTGGCTGAGATTAGGTTAGAACGTAATTTCAGCCACAGATTAGCGCTATATTATGTTTGAGAATTTGGCCGTTAGAGTCATAACATAATTATGTTTCTGAATATGACTACTTTGAGAAACAACTAAGTAAGTAAATAATAAACATTGACCTATCTCAACAAACTAATGGGTAGCAATGTAGCCAGAATTTTTCTAATGTCCTTTGTCTTTTAATACAAATATCGATATCTGAGAAGATAATGAAAGCTCAATGCAAATGTTCTTCAAAACTTCACAAAAGGTATAGCTGAATTTTTTAAATCTATTTTTTAAAATTTCTTAATGGAATATACTTATAAATGACATGAAGCATTAAAGATTATTCTTTGACAAATACTGTACAGAAGGTAACTTCCTAAAAAAAGAATTACTTATCAACTGACTGAACAGTCAAATCATAGGCCAAATTCTACACGTCTTTCATCAAATATTTAAAAATCAATTCCATAAAGGTTTCATTTCATTAACAATTCATATATTTTTATAGTACCTTACTTGAGTACTTAGCAGGTACTTCTCTATTCACTGGGAGAGTAGAACAAATATAAAATGAGAAACTAAACCAGTAAATAATACTGCTGCACTTCAAGCATTGGCAATACAATGGTCTAACTAACGTAATTCAAGAGACAAAATATCTTAAAGAAACAAAATTATAAATGTTTCAACTAATATGATAAGGTAACACTTGGATTTGTAAATTGTGAATCTGAAAAAAATCATTTATCACATTTTATCGAAAAGATATTTCGCGTAAACGCTAGATATATAAACGCATGTTATTATTTTTTAGAATGTAATTTAAACTTTTGTCTAGACATCTGATGATCAATCTCATATCAATAAAATATACAGGGTGTCCGCGGAATTTTTGTGATGAAATTCCCGGTTTTTCCAGAACTATTTGTTAAATTCCCAGTTAGAGA
>JAUYWI010118838.1:0-10437 GCA_034780595.1 Parotoplana pacifica
AGTACCTGTACTCCATTGGAAAGGCGGATAGCCCTTTATGCCAAAACTGCAACAGCGGGGAGAAAGAGGATGCAGAGGATCTCCTTATTGCTTGCTCCCGTTGGGAAATGAAGAGGAGAAAGAACTTCGACGACCCTAGACCCAGATTTATGTTAATTTTCAGCAACCCCCCAAGGATCATCCAGTTTCTGGAGAGAATCGGCCGGACGGCCCGGGCTCCCCCGGTCCAGAATTAAGAAGAAACACCAATTTTGAATGGACTAGAACTGAACAATAATAGGAACTTTTGATACTCAATGATTCAAATATTATTTACCTCCTTTCAATCAACTTACAACACTATTTTTGGTCTCCTCGAATTTGACCTATATAGTAGGGCTGACAATTATTATAAATCAGCAGGTTGATAGATATGAATACTATTCTGTAGAATTATAATGCTTATGTTAATATCTTTCAAACAAAATAGGAACGGTTGGTCTCGTAGTTGTTTATACTGATGACTATCAATTTTATGGAAACACTATGCAATAATTTATATATTTTTGTCATTCAGTTTTCTAGATTTTATAGTGAATTTGGTTACAATTGAAAATTAGCCAAATTTTGATTCTTTCTGTTTGAAAAGTTCAGCCCAATGAAATATCATATTTAGATATGAGTCCAAGGCTCCAAAATTTAGCATTTTGCGAAAAAGATGATGTTTCTGTTGGCGTATTACGTAACAGCAGCAAAAGGACTAAATTTTGAGAGGTAGGTTGTGTGACCACTTGATGGCTGCATCATTCAGTTGGACGAGGTTCGCTCCCTCAGGTGATTTGAAAGTGGGGCATACGTAAATGAAGTGGTATCTGGAGAGTCCTGGTGTTCCAAAAGGACAAGAAGGATCTGTAGCAAGGCCCATATGAACTATGTTCTTCGATAAGCGTCCTTGACCAGTTCTGATTCGGTTCAATCGTATCCAGCAATACCGATGAAGGTGATGGACAGTTGTGTTTGTTGGAATGGGTATACATATGTAGCATCAGTGGACATTGACAAGGTTGTGTCGGCAAGTCGGCTTAGATTGTGTACAACCTGTGACGATTCTCATTTCGTTGGTGTAGGACACATCAACTTTTTGGAATGGGTGCTATTATTCCAAATGGGTATGTAATATTTATCTGGAGCGTAGATGAATGCTGTGGTTGCCGTTCGGAGCAGATGGAAGTCGCCCACCAAGCCCTCAAAGTGGTACCGGCAAGGCGGCGGATGAAATTATTTTTTGCATTAACTTTTTTGGATAGTTGGAATAAATGTTGCTTGTAGCTCAAGCTTCTGTCAAAAATTAACTCCAAATATTTAAGGTTCTCTTCAAAGGGGATATTTTCATTAGGCAGTTCGCTTATCGGTTATTAAGATGGAAACACGTAGTTACTGATATGTCATGAGTGCAATATCATCAGTGTAGATGTATTTTCTGGATGTCGTAGTTGGTAGGTCATGAGAATAAATATTGAAGAGGAAAAGTGCTAATACTGATTTTGTGGGACACCATTCTTCAAAGCTTTTTTCTTGGATCCATTGTCTCCAAGATATAAAGTAAAGGTTCTTTGTGATATGAGAGTTGTCAGATTGTGGACGATGCGTTTTTTAGAAACTTGAGAGTTAACCCCCCGATAAATAAGGAACCACTCTTATGACCGTCTTCAAAAGCTTCTTCACTATCTTCAGTTGTAGATCGTCTTTTCGGAAATCGGCTTGCATGTCGCCAAATTTTTGGGATCTTTTGATGATTACTAACGACATAATTCACACATACTACTATATTTGAAAGGTAGTAATAAATAATATATTAAATTACTTTTAATTACTGATTGAAACAGTCTTAAACGAAATAAATTGCATTAAAATATTTTTATCAAGTGAAGTCTTACCGGCCACTATCAGTTGCCGGTTTCGAATGCTTGGCAATGGCCACTAAAAATGAAAGCAAAGTTCTCGTTTCACTGGGATCCAACACCATGTGCTGGCTCGAGCTAATAATCTGAAGACATCGTCCCAACACTTCATAAATTCTATGAAGATCGTCTCGTATAACATGCGTCACAGCAAAGCTACGTGGTAGAGATAGAGTCCTTTTAGAAGCTGAAGGAAGCCACACGTTGAAAATACAAGCCAGTGTTCGAACAACTAGTACCAGATACTGTAAGGCCGTTTGACTTGACTGGTTTGGTTCAGGACCTATGCAATTTAGAAACCGCAAAATTTAAGAAAAATAATATCTGTTAATTAGCGAAGCAATTTCTGACTAAAACCAAAAATAGGGAATGTAAGAAATAAACGTTATTAGGTAAAGGATTGGATAAAAAGCCCGCCCCCAAAAACAGATTTAAGTTTTTTTTCTATTACAGCTCGTAGTGTAATTTGAAAACGATGTAGTATTATCTAGGTAAATATTTGAAAAAGATTTAGTGTATTTTAATATATTTAACAGTTTGAAAGTACCTGCAGATAAATCAGTTTTGTTGATATGAAGGGAAACTTCACAAATGCGATCCAAATCATTCTGAAATACCAAATAAAACAAGAGTGCTTAACGTGTAAAATTGCAAACCCAAAATGTATATGCTCATATTACCGCTAAAACAAAACTACCTACAGAAAATTGTACTGGAAAAACTGATATTAAATCACGACAAAGATGTTCTCTTAGGATAGTTAATTTCTTTTCCACATAGAATATCTCTTGAGAACGTGCAGTTTTGTGCTCCTCTATTTGCTTTCTTCTTTTCAGCAGTTCATCATGGCGATGATGAAGTTGATCAATGAAAGAATTTTTATAAAATGCTTGTTGTTTTAATGCCTTGTACTTCAACGTTTCTGTAATAAAATAAAAGAAAAAGTATGTCAAGATACTCGTGTATTAATAAACATAATTTGGAATTTTAGGCTATAAACACAGGAAAATCAAATTCCACTTGACGTTTGTTTGTTTATTCCACACGGGGGTCACAAATGAGTAGGCCCAACTTATTTTTTGACTTCAACCCCACTCCACGTGTAAATAAACCATTTAGATTAGTCGGAAATAAAACAATTATTCAATTTAGAATTTGCTCTGGACCAAATTTGTATTCACAAAGAGGCGTATATACTTAGGTTATAATTAATTGTCGTATCACTGTAAATTTCTACACCATTGTGAACCAAAATTCTTTCTGAATAGTAACGACAGATCCGACGGTGGCTTCATTAGTCTTCACAAAGCGGCGTATATGTTTAAGTTATGATGTGTATAAAAATAATTTGTTTAAATGAATCAATTTAATATTACATTGAGGCAGTAAGGAATTAGCTTCTCTGCTTTGGGTAGGCCAACGAGGAGTTCTGCAGCGAAACCATCGCTGACAAGTCCACTTGCAACTGACTGACACTCAGCCAATTCCGTATCGTTAATTTTATTGCGCGACTATTTGGCTGCTTCATATTTGGACAACAGTTGAGGGCGAATGTGGAAGGGGTTGTTGTTCCTTAGAGTCATTGAACTCGGTCAATTAATGCTTCATATCAGCAGGTATACCATCGCCACGACTCGCCATCTTGGGCGGATATAGCTGTACCAAGGACTTGAGCTGTACCAACAACGTGAAAGGCGCGCAACAATCCACCAGACTCTGCGACCAAGCTAGGATAGTTTGAACCAGGCTTGTCTAGGCAAGCCTTGTGTTTAGTAGTCAAGTTCAGTAAAATAGGGGATGGTGGATGTTGTTGAGAAGGATGCCCACCTTTAAGTTGAGAATAATTGCTTTAATAGAGTGCACAACTTGTGAGTCGGCTGATTTTGAAACAATTGAAAGCGCCTTTTAGGCCTTTTATACTTAAAAATAGGTGAATCACATCAAGGCAGTGGAACACTTCCATGGGGCTATTTTGTAGGGTTAGGGTAGAAATGTTGACGGTGGGAGCTTTCGTTTAATTGGCATTGTGTAACAAATGATACGTGTATAACACAAACGGTTTAAATACTTTTTTGAGTAGTCAGTCAGGTATCACATAAAAGTTGCCTTTTTTTGCTTTCATCGGGAAAGATATTGGTTCGGCAAAATAACGTCGAATCATCGCCCTGATGACAGAAAACAAAGAGGAAATTATAAGCACCAAGTTTTATGGCGTCGTAGTAAGTTTTGATAAATTGTCTTTTTCTGCTTGTGAGAGCGCTCCAGCTGATTAGCCAACGCTTTCGTTGGTTGTAATCACGTGTCTGACGTATGAGGGTAAAGTAGTGCACATTGACTGAACGAGTTCGTGACTGGCTGCTCGAGAGAATTGCACAGTTTGAATCACATGTCTCGATGATGGGCGCCACGAATAATAGAGCAGACAATGTTTCAATGTTTTTCACTTCAAAACCAAAATCATCCAGCACAATTAAACAATGTTTCTCCTCTTTGCCCGAGGGTAGTATGAATGGTGTGGTCTTCTACCTCGCGACTGCTACTCCCATGGGGTAGTTGGGTATAGGTATATTAACAACGGGCGTTGTAGAAAGGTCTCATTTGAGCAGTTTGTGGGGAAAGATTACCATGCGGGAGAGAACCACAACTCCCATCTACAGACTTTTCCCAGAGCCCGCTAGAGGTGCTAGATGATGAGTTTGGCGGTGATCTTTGACTTGCCAGATTGAGTAGGACCACATACTTGCATGTAAATGGACATTTTAAACTGGGGTCGAGGCATAGTGTAGGCGAGGACGATCGGGGCATTGCTCGTTAATAGACGTTGATGGTCGATTGTACAATTCGTATTGAATGGCGTCGTTGTCGTAGCAATCGTCGTCGTCTGAAGACGATAGGATCAGGTCATCTTTTAAGTCAAGCATAAGTTTGAGCTAAACACTCATTGTGACCTTTGTATCAAAAGTTTGTATCAAAGTTTGATTTAAATTTTTTTTTAGAGGCGGCCACCTCTAAAATTTTTCCAAATGAATCGATCTATTTGAAATTTGGAATCTGCGCACCAAATATTTGACATCAAAAGTTGTGTGACCCCCCAGGTGATGTGACAGCCCTATGAAAAAATGAAGATGGTCCCAAAATGCCAAAAATGTACTTTGTTTAATATATTCCGGATTTTTGAAAATACACTGCTTTGTAAAATAGATGACATTGCTATTTTTTCGCATGATTTTATGAAATTCTAAAGGTAAATTTTTAATCGCCAATGAGAGTTTAACTTCAAAATGAATGTGTTGTTATTGTTGGCATTAGACATCGTACGTCATTTTGGGAGAAAAAAATCAAAGCAGGACCATCGATTTGTGCCTAAATCTTAGGTTATTTAATTCTAGAGAAATTAAAATCACCTCTTATCTTCATTTTACAGTAAAAAGAGTCATCTATTTGCAAACAGGGTATTGATTTTTATGACCAGGTGCAACCTGAGAGCCAAAAAATCAATAATTTTTATTTTTTTGAATTTTACAAAAACCACTGAATTGATTTTATTTTTCAAATTTGTGCAAATTACTCATTACTATATTCCTAATATCTGTACAAAAATTCATTAAAAAATATTGGCTAAAAGTTATGAACTTTTGTGTCAAAATCGCCCACATATACAAATCCTATATACTTATGTATTTAAAAGGAAAAATAAAGAAAATAATTTCGAAATAAAAATAAATAGCTCATAAGAATGCCTTCAATTTTTTTGCACATATATTCTTTAGCTGCTAATAAGTCATAGCTTTATCTAAAGTCAGAAATGGAGGTCCACTAATTTTTGTGCTGGATCCAACTTCATGTTAAAAATCAAATTTTCTGAAATTCACTTTTAGACAGGAAATCATTCCAAAACCGCTATAAATTACCTAGAAACTAATAATAGAAGTTATTTTAAATCAAATAGAACCAGTAATTTAAAAAAAAAAATCGATATCCAATAATAATTTTTTTCAAACAAAATATGGATTTGTATTACTTGGGACCATAGCAGACCTGTATACCAAATCGGAGAAACTATAATCTTTGGACCTAATGATGTTATCAGCCCCCTTATCGATTTTTTCAACAACAAATTCTATCGATTAATATGTTCAAATTTCAGCCCGATCTATACACAGGAAGTATGAAATCCTAACTTTTGTATGCTGTCTATGTGAAAAATGTTCATCTCCCAAAATGACTTACTTTCCTTACAGGACTGCTGTTTTAGTCGAATTGCTTCTTGAAGATTGAATATAGTTTCTTTAAGAAAAACTTTCTTGGATACCTATAATAAGATTTAAGAAAATATATAGAAAATTTAAAAAATATCATTGATAAGCATTATTAGTCTACTTACTAATTCCTGGTTTTCATTGTCTTGATCCATTGAATCAATCCTAATTAAAAACAAACATTTAAAGACTAATAAAATTATCTTGGCACATAATTTTGTTTCGCATAGACCACAGCTACTTCCTATCAATAAATTGATGTAAAGTTTGGTATACTACTACTTTGGAAAAATTCATCAATAATTTCTGGTAAAACAAGATACCCAAGAGACTTCCTCTTTATTTCTGGACCCAATGGGCCGATTACCATCTGTAGCCGATCACAGTAACAAGAGCCAGGTGGGTGAGAGGTGGTTTGCCTAGTCCCTAAGCACGTTTGGAACCCTGTCCACCAAGTAACTTAAAGTGCGCCATGACTGGGTACCTTACGATCCATAGTCCAGTGCACTACCCGCTTGGCTATCAGCTGCTCTCCCAAGAGTCTAATGACACCAAGGTCAAAAATTTAAATTTGTGCAATTGACTTCAAGTCTAGTGGGTACCAGCATTAATACTTAAGAAAAACAAATACAAAAAAGTTGTCAAAAAATGTCATTGATTATTTTAAAATCATTGATCTGTAGTTTAAAAAAATTAAACTGATTCTAAATTTGTTTCTAGTGGATTTGGAACAAATTTATTTAACACTATAATTAACTTTGAGAAAAATTAAAACAAAAAACATGGCTCTCAGATTGTACCCTGATAAACATGAAAACTAATATTTTTAAAATGTCTTTCTTAATATTTTAACTCACAAGTTTGTTCACTTTTTTATTTTGTCTTAAAAAATACTATAAGATAATTAGGAAAACTGAAGCCAAAGTTTATCCAAATCAGTTGTGGTATTTTCAAACAATACCCACATGTCTATGAAGGGTTAACTCAAACTGTCTATATTTTAAGATCACCAGACATTGATAATGATAAATAACAACAATAGGTATTACACTTTACCTACATTTCAATCATTTTATTAAGTCGATTTTTTGTTAATTCAATCTTCCGTGTCTTTTCAGCATACCTGAAAATAAATTTTATTAAAATAATTATGAAAAATCAAAATTAATCATAAATTAACATGCTACTATTGATATGAAATTTTCTTTTATTTAAGCCATCTTACCTGATCATTTGACTTTTTAGTTTTTATTAAACTTAAAGAAGGTTCTAGTATCTATGGCTATTAACTTTGGATTTAAATATTAACATCAGTCAATAATAGTGATCTCACACAATAGCTATAATGTGCTAAATTTAGCTTAAAGTACCTCTGTGCTCATCCTACTAAGCTAACTAAAAACCCTAAATATGTGCTTTGTTATCTGGACTGGATGAAACTTATGCACATTGTACATGGTCATCTTTTACATATAAGTATGATTCATTAACATATACTCACGTTTCTTTATTTTTTGTACTTTGAGAGCAATAACAGATAGATCCATTGACAACACATTTGCGACAAAACAATTTTGTATTTGGAGACTGACAAACAGGACACAACATATTATTCATCTTACATAATCTAAAGTTTATAGAAAATGGGAATATAGAGAAACTATGTATGTACAGAATTAGAAATAATTAATTGACTGAATAAACATGTTCACCATGAAAATTTTTTTTTGTAAAAATATACAAAATAACAAAAATGGATATAATCTACATTATTAAATCTAAACAGTAAAACAAATAGTAAAAATTCAAGGTAACAAAAATCAGTTTAAAAAAATTACAAATGACCTTTGTTAGTTGTTTTAAAATAATATTGTTTATTGAAATGATCAGATTTATCCTACCAAAATAGACAGAAATGTTATGTTTTGTAACATTTTTTTGCTTTGAAGATGTTAAACCAAATGCAGTGCTTACAAACCAAACATAATTTCTGTGTGGAACAAATATCTATTTCTTTGAAGAACAAAATGTTGCTTAAATACATATATTCAATACCAAAAATATGTAGTTTCTCACAAAAGCTACTGTTATGGTCATATAACTTTTTTTATCAATTTGACTGGTAGCACTAAATAAAAATGATAGAGTAAAGAAGCTAGTCCATGGGATAGACATTGTTTAAAAAAATCTTTTGACATCTTCTGGACATTGAACTGATGTTGATAAATTGTTGAGGAATGGTGATGAATATATTATTTATGTGAAGCATGAGATCATTTAGGCTATGATTAGCTGGTTTATAAAGCTCAGCAGTTTTCAATCGGCTATTAAGAGGATGGCTTCAAATTACTGCCTTCTGGCAGCTGCTTTATTTAGTGTGGCATTGTTTTGTTTGAAAGTGAAATCATTGTGGACTTGGAAGAAGAGTTGGGCAGTTGATCAACCAGTTAAATATATCCCTTAACATTAAGGTTTCTCTGAAGGTACTGAAAGTTACACACACCATGATGTGGCCTCCACCACTTAATATTATGAGGCTGCACAACTTGGACATGGGTTGCACCTTGAAGACTCTAGAAATAGTGCCTTTGACTACCAACAATACTAAGTTCTCTGGTTAATTTCTTCAAGAAACCACACAGGGTAACAGGGCCCTGTCTCAGAAGTGGAGACCAGAGGTGTATGATCTAGTATGTTCCACACTATTCGTTGCTGGTCTATATTCATACATGTCATGCAAAACCCTCTCCTGACCCAATATATCAAAATCTCTGGGTCGAATGGGCTTGCTATCACAGAGATGAGACAGTGGAACAGTAACAACAGGTCTTGTCCCTATCATTCAGTACTGTCATAGACATTAGTACTGAAGTCCTTCTTTTTAAGGACAAATCATGGTGTGATGGGCTTTCTCAACTATTGGACCCCTACCTCTTCATCACATTTAGGAAAGCCTCAAGCTAGGGGATATGTTCAATGTCCAGATAAGACAAGGTGACACCTCATAAAACAGCTGCCACAAGACAGTGGTTTCAAACCAATAGCATCAGATGTTTGACTGACCCCAACTCAAACCCCATTGAGAACTTCTGAGATTTTTAAAAGTTGAGCTTGATAGACCAGCATCTTCTCGTGGTCTAAATAATGACTTCATGGTTAAAGGAAATGAAGTTTTCACCACCATGCTCCAGCATTTTATCAACAACCTTATCAATTCCATGCTCCAAAAATGCCAGGAAAATCTCTAAAACGTCTTCTCTCCCTCTTTACTTTCATTGAGAATGTGATAACAGTATTCAAGGCTAGAACAGTCAGATATAATATAAGCTATATTATGATATTATTGAGTACATATTTAGACATTATTTCTAAAAGGAAAATTTTAATAGTGTTACAAATTCTTTTTTCTACCATAGAATACAACATCAAAAGTTGAATTATAGACATGATTACAAAAATTCTAATGAGATAGATATTAACAACAATTTTATTTAGAATTTTTGAACATGAAAAAACCCATGGAACTTGAAGAAAAAGAGATGCAATATGATTGCATTAACCATCACCTGACATAAGTGTTTTTGTAACACCACAGACTGAATGGTGAAATTTTCCTGCCATCATATTTCAAATAAAAATAATTCTAAGGAATGTATACTATATGCTTATATATTATTTTTCAATGATTTTACACTCAAAAAAGTTTTTGATAAATATTTAATGTTGTTATATCCACTTTTTTGTATAATTTCATATCCAGTTTGTTAAACTATTTTAACATAGACATAATTTCAAGGGAAATTAGTCCATAGACAGCATTTTAAAATATTGATTTAACACTAGAAGCGCGGGGAGCGAATATATTCACTTTTAAAATATTTAAACATTTGTAAAAAAGAATTGGCTGCATATTTTTTTCTGATATTTCATGACTTTCATGACTTTTATTTGTATGCTATTATACTATAAAATTGTTGCATTCGGTCAGATAGAAAAAATATTATTTGAAAAAACTGTTTAACTGCGGAGAGCGAATATTGACGCAAATTGAAAAAAAACTAATTAGTTTCAATTATTTTTCGACTTTTCTAAAATGTAAAATGTGTTTCAAGGCAGAACAGCTTTATGCAATATCCAAAATACTTGTTCAAAGAAATAAGGGAAAAGATAGACATGTATACAAACAAAAAATACTGTAAAAATGTTATTATTCTGCTTCAAAACATCTGATGCACAAA
>JAUYWI010118849.1:0-10435 GCA_034780595.1 Parotoplana pacifica
CTATCTATATTGATTTGGAGCAGTCTGATGATCTGGTCTTCTTTTTTCTGTTTGAGTTTATTGTTTCTTTGGGTGTTTTTTTCGTCTGTTGAGATTAGTTCTGCTTTTGCTAGACTTGTAGTGATTGTTGCTTCTGTTGTTGTCAGTGTTGCAAGTTCTGCAGGTCCACCGATTGTTGCCAAGCTCACTGATTTCTCAGTTGTTGAGCAATTTTGTACATTTAAGGTGCCACCATAAGGTGCAACATATCCCACTTCTTTGTTGCATCCGCCGCAGGGGTATCTAGGTCCAGGATTGAATTCGATGTCTCTATGCTTGGTGATATTTTCTTTAACTTGTGTTCTGTTGGGGTTGTGGTTCCTGGGCAACATCCTTTTCCCAGTGCCGTCTTTTAAAGTTCCGCCTGTCTACTGAGTGTTTGAGAGTTTGATGTGGTGAGAACTGTTGTCTGGAGTACTTGGTAGCTTGAAAGCTGTTCTCTTATACAGTTTAGATTAGGTCATGTTAGAGGTTGCCAGCGGGTTTTCGGAGGTCCGTTTTATGCCGCTGGCTAAATGTAGAAGTTCAGGAGGACTAATGCCACCAACCAGAGCCTGATGGTTGCGCTGGACTTGGGCTATGCTTGCCATCCGCCGCTGTTCGTCAAGTTCACCGACGGGCACAATAGCTATGTTTAACCCTCCGTCATTCAGACTTTCGGCTTGTGCATCACCTTGGTCTTGGGGACCAGTTATCGAGTGGTCAGCTGTACGGTCCTCTGTATCGCGCAAGGTTACCTCTTGCTGGATGTGACTCATCACCACACTTGGACGGTCTTGCCAGTGGAGAGGCTATAGGCTACTAGCTCAAATGTTTGCTATGCTGCGCATCACAATGGCCTGGGGGTATGAGGCCAATCTGACAGAGAGACAATATTTTACGCATCCTGCAAGGAGAGGTGCTGCTTCTAAACTAACCCATTAACCCCTATATCATGTTACCGCAGTCTCTGTAAATCAGGAATTATGTTATAATATCTAAATTATTTCTTTTATTTAAAAGATCATTAAATCCTAAAATAGTTATGATAAATAGTTACAAAAGAAGGTATTTGAGTCCCAGAAATTTTAGTAATAAAGTAAAATAATTGCATCATTTCAAAATTTGTCTATTCTACCAAATTATTTTTTGAGTAATAGTAACTTATCAAAAATGTACGTTGATTACAATTATTTTTTAACACGTGCTAAGTATTTATTTGTTTTGTACTTACCCCGACCCCAAAAATACTGATTACTATTCATGTGGGTTCCCTGTTTCTTTTGATAACGGTGTTATTTAGTTTAAAATATTTTTGAAATATTGTTAGGTTTAGGGAATGATATGATGACTGAATAACATAATTTCGATAACTGGTTTTCGCTGGCGTCAATTTAATTATTCCCAACTTCATTGGCAAAAAAACAAATTTTAGCGTTTGAACGCAAAGCTAAAACTTTACATTACAGAAATAGGTGATATGTTTAGACCTTAAATTTGTAAAAATTATTGGTTGTTTCAAAATACCTTTTGTGAAGTTTTTATTACTTCATCTTCAAGGGTTGAAAAAAACGTTTATCATAAAATAATTGTTATTTCAAAATACATATAGGTATCTGATCAATATCTCTTATTTTGGATACTAAAACAATCTTGATTGTTTGCTTTTAATACAAGGATATAGGTTAATAATTACTACATTAAATACGCGTACGAACTTTTATAATACCTGAATAATACTTTTATTTAAAAAATAATAATAACGGACACTACTTTGATAAGTCGGAATAACGATTTTTGAAATATGCCAATCATTGTTTCAAATGTCAAGTGGATCCTGAGATATACAATAGTTGGTCTAAATCATGGGCCCTAGCAGTTTTCCGTTATTTAGTTTTAGGGTTCCGTGCAATTTTCTTTGTTAAACAGCCCAGTTGACGCTATTCAGGTTGATAAATTGTCCATATAACACTTTAGTTAAAATTTAAAAATAAAGAACTAGTTTGAAATATCATCAACATTTTATTTATTTAAACTAATTCAAAAAACAAAATCCATTGCATGCGGATGGAAAGTGCTTACTGTGACACTAAATAAGGCTTAGTGTCAAAAGTGAATTCATGTTTTTTTGTTATCTAAACATACTATAAGTACATTATATTAGTATTATGTATTTTAACTATTTGAAAGTCAAATTAATCCTGAATACTTTTCTTGTAGTTTATTTTACTTATATTTTAGTAGTAAACCAGAATTCCAGATATGCAAGTGAGTATAAAAACCTGAGCCGTAGAAACACCTAACTATGCTCCTTTTTATTTTTAAAAGAAAATTTGCATGTCTAACATATTATCCTCTCATTAGGTATCACAGTTGATATTGACCAAACCAGAGAAACTATATGATAAATACTACTTATCAGATTTATCCACAATAAATGTGTGCATCATGAAAAACCTACCCAATTTTATATCACGTAATTACCAAAGTACTTTTATAAATGATATACTTATTATTTTTTTATAACTTGCTTTACTTACTTGCACATAATTGTAATGCAATTTAAATATACTTATTGCTTTCCATTTTGCTGCTAGGAAAATAATTCATATAATGTTACCTGAAATGTACTAATTGTAATAAAATATATTTTTCATGTAATATTTGTGTAACTCGTAATATCATGCTCTATGAAATTATAAATTGTTAATTTATTAATTAGATCTTCTATATACTCGTATATGTTTTGTACCATAAAATCAAAGATATTTAAGGGTGAAAACTCTACGCTTTTAACGCTACCATTAAATATTTTTGCATAAAATCAAACAAAACTTGGTAGATAAAATGAAAATTAAACAATAAAATACTATCCGATATTCAGTATTGCTGAATTCACCCAGATCTTTTTTAACAAATAAATTTTCAGTTTCAATCATTTTCTAGCAGAGGCCACGGAATAAATTTGTCAAAAATTAATTTACAAAAAAAATTTACAAAATTAATATTTTAACCAAATAATTAGTAAATTTTTAATATTAATAAGTATCAAATACCACTTATTTAATAAATTCTTGTGGGCGAAACTTTACTAAATCAGGTAGCTTTCTTAAAGGTTCATACATGTATTAATCTATCCATATTAGATGATCATTAAACTCAATATCCATATCACCTCATCAGATGACCACTTAAGAACTCATCAGATGATTTGTAAACCCAATGTCCACATCACTAAAGAATTCAGCAGATGATTAATAAACCCAATTCCACATCACCAAAGAATTCATCAGTTGTGGTTGCTACGGATAATAAACTTTTTCTTATAAATGAAATCTTTTATGGAATTAATGTACTTTTTACATCATTGGATTTCTATGGATACCAGAATATGAAACTGAAAGTATTTCATTTGCTTCATTTCCATCTAAAATTTGTCTTTCAGACAGACCCGCTTCAAAGGACAACATACATTTAATTTAGATTTATTATATCTATGAAAAGAGTAAGTATAATCATAGTTGTATAATTATGCACATATTGGAGTTTCTTTGTCCTATTGGGCAGTCTACTATTATCCCCTAAAAAGGGCATAGCATAGTCATGGAGAACCTTCTCTGACTTGGATAGCAACTGGTCTCACGCTTGGATAAATGGGGAGGACTGACAGCAGGAAAGGCATTGGATTATAAACGATTTTTCTAAAAGTTCTAAACAGGGTAAAATAAAAGTGGTAGCACAACCAGGAAGACACTTAGAGATGAGAGATATTGCTGAAAAAGATAAATAGTAGTGTAGTAGGACTAGATGACATTCTAGCAGAAGCCTAAAAAGTACTACAGGAATAAATTTGCTATGAAACATGTTCTAAAAAATTATGGTGACTGAAAAGATGCCTAAAATATAGAAATTGGTAGGTTCTCTGATCAGCTTCAAGAACAAAGGGAATATCTAGAATTGTGGAAATCCTTGAAGAAGTGGGAGAAAATGTTGGAGAAATTACTATGGAAAAAATGTGACAACATCTAAAAAAACAGTATGGATTCATGTCAGGACGAAGTACCACAAATATAATATTTGCACTGCGGCTGCACTTTTAGATAAATATAGAGAGTTCAACCATCATTATTTTCATTGCACTCAATTTTGGACCCAAAAATTTGATGTTATAGAGGATAACTAGTACTTTATAAAAATGTAAAATCTTGTGTGTCACAACCACTCATGCAACGTCACACGTGACATCAAATAGTGAAAAATACGAGTTGATACAATCTTGAACCCAATCAAATATTTTACTCTAAAAGACAAATGAGATAGTTTCAAAACAGGTAGGTATTAAAGGAGGGAGATGAGAATATGCAGATCACGTGGCATCATGTAGTACGATGACAATGATGGAGGAAATGTTGAAAGCTGGAAAACCGTTTTGGAAGACTATGGAATAAAGATGAGCAGATAGAAGGTCAAATTTGGTACACGTGTACTTTGGATTAGGATAATTACATTTTTTGTCCAATTCTGTTGAAGCATAGCCTACAGGTTCATAAAAATTGAATTTTTTGTCACTTTATTGGATCTAAATAATTTATATAAAATAATATACTGTTGTTTCTAAATCATTTTATTCAATAAAATTAAATATGAGAAAATTTGATTTTTAATGTATCTAACAGTAGGTACTGACCTCAATTTCTTACTTTGATCAAAGCTATAAATTTACCTTTATACTCGTACTTGGCATAATAATAACATATCACATATACATAGATAGACATGCCAAATATAAAGAAATTCCAATGAACTATTTTCAGATCAATTTTTAATTTTCTCCTAATCCAGCATATAATAAGATATTTACGTTATGGCCAATTTTGACACAAAAAAATCATATTATACATAAAATATTCTACTAGGCTTATATAGATATTATTTTGCCCATTTATAACAAATGTAAAAACTATGCAAATTATTATGGGCTCTCTGGTTGCACCCTGCTCATAAAAATCAATGTTTCTAAAAGGACGTAATTAATTGTGATATACCTATTGGCCAAATGTTAACCGTTTTTAATAAATTTTTCTTTAGAAACGTCTTTTTCCTAAATTGGACTTAGTGACCTCTAAGAGTCACCATATAACTTTGGGTAGATGGAAAATGTCTTATACCTATAGTTCAACAGCTACAAAACATTTAAATTTCTGTGTGATAGTGATATAACATTCTTAATTTTTCAGTGAAGGATTATTATAATGAAACCATTAAATGTCAAAGTATAATAGCCCAGATATTGGTATTAAACAATCATCGATTTAAGTGGGCTTCTTTTGGACAAATCATAAAAAATATTTATATTGTTTAAATAGAGTAATAAATATAAATGACAATTTTGTGGTTAAAACGGTACATGAATAATAATAATACTAATAATAATAGTTTATTTTATTCAAAGTACAATTTCATTAAATTTATATAAGGAAAAGAAATTAACATATAGGTATACAGTTTTTAGTACAGTGAAAAGTAAAGTCGAAGCCTCTTTCGAGATCAAGCCGATCACTTTACTATTTATCAAAAATTTATAACTAGCATATTTTGTATAGAGACCTTTGAAAGAGATCTTCCTTCGTTGCTAAATATAATTAATTTGTATTAATGAGCTACTTTTATAGAATATTGTTTACAATTTATGGCCTATACTTCTCAAGTTGTAAAATTTATTTGTTAAAAAATACCACTAGCCAAAGTTGGTACGGAAGATCTTTCCCTAACTAAGATCCTTCGGTCATATGTACTAGGGAAAGTTATATACTAATTTATAAAATTTTGGGTATACTGTTGCTCAGAAATATCATGTACAGTTTTATTAAAATATTATTTTGTGGTTTGTCCAAAAGAAGTTGACTTAAATCGATGATTGTTTAATTAATTTTTGACATTATTTAGAAATTCAGTGACACCCAAAGAAATGTCAACATCAGCAATTAATGTTAAAGTTCTAAAAAAGGCTTTGACAAAATATAAAAATAGTAGATAAAAATAACAGTAAGAAACAAAATGCTATACATTTTCGAACAAAGTGAAAATAATATGTCGAACACTATATTATTTTCACTTTGTATATAACTGTTTTAAGTATCTTTCATGAGAGTTACCCTTGGGATGCAAAACAAAACTTGTAGCTGTATATAGGTACTATATTGACAAAAACTTTTTGTAACTTCTATTCTTAATAACTCCCGGTTCTTGTTAAAGAAAATTGCGCTTTTTAGTTTTGTTCAGACACAATTAAAATAATTTTCGTTATTAATTGATTAGACACACTGTTATTTTTGTAACATGGCTGATAGTATAGTATGCCATAATTGCATTTTTTAGTTGTTTCATAATAATAAATACTACTTGATCCTGTCAGTGTTCTTAATGATATCTGGTATTTTTTAGACATTAGTATATTATAGACTAACAAATTTGATCAGAAATGTAAAATATCTCTTTTACCTATCTAATAACTTAAACTAAATCCTTCTCTATTTGACACATACCTAATAAATTAATAAAGAACTCGCTCATGCTATTTGAACTTATTTCAACTTATTCAAATGGTTTATTATTAGGCAATATGGTCTGTTATTATTCCATATCAATAAAACTTTCTTTTGTATATTAAGAAATAATCAATTTATATTAAAGAAAAAATAACTAACTGTTTAAGTAACTAATATGTTATCTTGCTGCTAATTATTTGATCATACATTTAGCAATACAAATGTTTTTATCTGATTTAGACGCACTGCAATTGACGATGACGATCTTCCTGAAGTAGAACCGGGAGCGGTGCCTTCAGAAGTACGTGACTGGTTAGCTTCCACCTTCACCAGAAGCCAAGTTTCTATCAAACAAAGAAAAGAAAAGCCAAGATTTCGCAGTGTAGCTCAAGCTATTCGTGCAGGAATTATGGTTGAAAAGTAAAAGCAAAACGTTTGGTTGTCACATTATTTTATTTTTGCTTATTTAATATTTAGAAATATATTCAAAAAATTAATTATATCGTAAATAGTTAGCGAAGAGAGTTTTTGTCATTTTTTATATTAGCTATAATGTTTTTTTTATAAATTTTATTTATATTATAATGCTTTCCCTATATCCATTAATAAATTAATATATTTCTTTCATAAATATTACCAAGCTCTTTTGTTTCCTACAACAACTAGCTGAAGTCGTCTATTACAGACTTTATGTTTTGTTAAAAGATCCAAATATCATAGGACATTATATTCATTTAACAAAAAAGACCTTTACTCAAATATTAGATTTTCTTTAGTTGAACTACAATTGACAATACTTTCATATCAAAAAATTGTTTCATTGTAGATGCGAAATAGTAATATGCATAAAGTTGAATGTCTATTTCATGAAATCTATCACGTGGTTTTTGTATTTTTTTTAAATAGACAATTTTTTATTGTAGAATTTATAAAAGAATGACAATTGGTCCAAATGTAAATATCCCTTCAAATGTTGCTCAAATACTAAGAGTAAGTTAAAAATAATGGCATTTTGTTACAATTTGTAAAGTTTATATTACATTATCTTGGTCCCTCTATAGAGTTTAAATTTAGATACGCTATTCTTTAGCAATTTTTTTGTAGACCACAGTTTTTCGAAAAGTGATTTTCGTAATACACCTCTCATTCAGTCAACTTCAGAGCTCATATTATTCAGTAATTTAAACTGTTATAAAGTTTTAGAATAAATAAATATCTAATATTTGACCTTTTTTTTTCAAATTACAATTTTTTTTTATTAAACTTTATGGAAAACATAATACTGTAACATTAACTTTTGAAGCAGATTATCTTATTATATTATAAAATTTGATATTTCTTATCACCTCCAAAATGTAATTGTCTTTAGTTATATTTCCTTCAAGATTGTCGTTTGACTTTGAGAATCCGTTTCTTATACGACTACTACAGTACAAGTTTTTCAGTATGATTTTTTAATATACGACTATTTGATATAGATACGATTTATTTAGTAATTCAACTTTTAGATATACAACCTATCTTTTACATGTTTTCACTATAAATCCAAATATTATATACCAGTAGTAGCTCATTGATCTCATATTGCAGTTTTTCATATAATTTTAGTGGCCATCAAATCAAAGATTATTAATATATAATCTTTGCATCAAATTCTACTAACTTTATTTATAGTTATCAATTATTAATGCGTAACTTACTATTAACGAAATTCAAATCAGAATATCTAAATAAAATATTTAACTAATTGTGTTGCGGAATGTTTCAAATTACACATTAAAAACCAAAGCTTCCGGGAACAAATACATGAAACTTCTTAAGTGTTCTATTGATTAATGTACCTAGTTGCCAGCCTTTGAAAGAGGTCATTTAGCTAGGTATCTCTATATTTTCAAATCGTTCAACATAATGCATCCAACTCCAAAAGTTAAACTCGGTACGATAAAATGATATTTTCTATAGATTTGTCATCAAAAATTAGATAGGCACCTACTATTGATCTTCAAAAAAATGATGAAAGTTATACTCATTGTTTTATTGATTATAATAAACTCAATATTTAAGTTTGGACATCAATATTGTATCAAAATTGTATGTTGGCAACACTTAAATTTATTTTAAATTTACCAATTTACAATTTAAATGATTTTTCAAATGAAATAAGGTTAAGTCAATAAATTTGTTAAAGAAATTTATAATTTCTCACAAAATTTAATAAGATACAACTAATACGAAAAAGATGATTGCCTCTTTTGGATGAATGATTTATTAACTATTATTTGGCAGTGAATTTCTCCATAATTATCTTTAAAGTATAGTACCTTGGATTGTTGCAGTATAATCTATGTAAACAAATCTTATAAAACTGAACTCCAGGCTCTCAGCTTAAATACTGTAATCCATTAAATCAATTAGAATTGAAACAAACTATTCGTCTCATATACACGATGCATGGATTACCTAGAAACAAATTAAAAGAAGCGATTCTCATCAAACTTTTATCTGACTTTGTCCAGAAAGATATCATGATATAAATATTATTCAACTTCTAAAAAAATAATGGGTACATTAGATATTGAAAAGAAAATTTGTTTAGTATAAAAATAATATCGAGAACTCTTTAATATTTTGGAAACATTTGGAGATCAAAGTGAACTTTATATGAATATTTTGTTTTTATAAATCTTTTAAACTAGCTGAAATAGCTATCTGAGTTCTATATTATTTGTTTTCTTGAAATAGATTGTTTTTGTATTAGAAGAATGAACCTATGTAAGTATATCATTTGCAAAAGGCAGATTGTGTTTTGTATTTAAATAAATTGATTCTTTTATCTACAACAATCTTTAAATTATTATATTCGACCTATTAAAAGGATACATTATGTAGAATAAATCTTTACTGCAGAAAACATAAAAATAATAAATAATATCAGTCAATAAAGACAAATTATATAGATAGCCTTAGTTAAAATTTATAAAAATATTAGGTATAAACATACCTAATATTTTTATCATTTTTAACTAAGCTTTTCTCTATAATTTGTCTTTATTTGACTGATATTATTTCTTATTTTTATGTTTTCTGCAGTAAAGATATATTTTGAATTGATTATTCTTTGTATCCAATGGAAGTAAAAGCCTTTAAATGACGAACATTTCTCTAAATCTTTTTTATACAGTAATTGTGGAGTAAAATTGACACCTATCATTGAATAATGTTGGGGAAATTTGGTTTTCGTCAATTCTGAGTACTAGCTAAGAAAAAATAATATTATAAGATTTAATAGACAGACAGGTACCTACTATTATATATACATATGTATGTACATATGAAATGTTGAACATTTCAAAATTTGATTTTGTTCCTATTATTTTGTGTAGGTGTTTTAGACACATAAAATATAAAATCATAACGTGCTTCTTAAGCACGCTATAATTTTATATTTTTATGTGATCAAAAGTTTTTGAATACATTTTGTATTTTGTAATAGCACATACTTATTAAAAAATTTAGTAGCCTGAAAATTGGAATAATTACAAAAGTTTAAATTAAGATTTTTATATGGGAAATATTGTTACCTGTATAGGGTATATATTATTTTTTCATGACTTTTGATAAAGTATTCTTATACCAGGTGAGTCAAAAGTTACTATACACTTATATAAAAATTTATTTGTGAATAAATATATAAAAAAAGGTATGCAGATATAGCAGATAAATGTGTTAAGCATAGAGTAGGGTCTGTAAGAATGTTCATAACACAGAAAAATTAGGATAAATGTTCAAACTGACTCCAATCTACTTCACAGCAGTCTTTGCATCGAGATAAAACACTACGTCAAATTTTTGAACACATGTATGTCTTT
>JAUYWI010118860.1:0-21246 GCA_034780595.1 Parotoplana pacifica
ATTGAAGACCGTCGGATAAACTTCAATTATTATGATGGGCAGAGCATTTAAAAGAATTTCAAATTCATGTTGCAGGTTTCGTCAATGTTGTCGAGAGAGCAGGCATTATTTGTTTTCATGTACTACTTTTATGCGACACCTAAGAAAAAGTAGTATGCAAAAAATTAAATGTATTTTTAAAATATATATAACTATTTGAATTTTAAACCTTTGAAAAATAAATATTTCATATATACTCGTAACTGTATAAAATTTGATATTAAAGAACACGATTATTTTTTCAGTAAAAAAATAATTACTATAAAACTGTATTGTTATTCTATGGTTTTTACTTTTATTATAATTTAAAATTCTTCATAAGGAGATTGGCTATTTTTTGTGTCTGGGAAACTGTCATTTTTATACATAGAAAAAAATTAATGTAAATTTTAATTAACCTAAGTATTCTATTTTATGAGTTCACTAACCTATATTAACATTTGTGGACACAATATATTAAAACAGATACTGAGAATGTAAGAAACTACACCCAAATAACTTTTTTTAAATTTCCAGAGCAACAACCTGACGTATTTACAGGTACTTGACTCCTTGAATATTACCCAGATATTTTTCCCCAGACAGAAGGGGTGCCAGAGGCAGGAAGCAATTCCCCCCTTTTTTATCAGGGAGAGGTGCCAATCATATCATTTCCCCCAATAATTTTAGGCTTCTTCTATGACAATATATCAAATGCACTGAATATCTTCCATCAAATATGCTTCAGACGGTTCTGGGTTGAAAAACTCCTCCTAGGGGAGTCAGTGGTTTGTACATATTGATGTTTTTTTTTCAAACTATCAAGTTACATTTCTAAATATGAAAATGGGTCTTTTTGTATATGCCCCTCCCCTAAAAATATAACTCTGAATCGGCCCCTGTTAACAATATACATATCTGTACAAAATATCTAAGGTCAAAAAATTATAAAATCAGCTTATCTATTAAGTATGTAGGTACATTTCGTATTTATTGGTTCAAAATGTTTTAAAAATTGACTAGAGGATCACTGGGAAACCTTACTCTCATTCTATATCGGTACCTAGATAGAATACCCCACCCCCCGCTTTAGTCATGACAATGTCATAATATTTGGGCAATGTGGTACAAAGACGGGGCCAGATTCATATCTTTGTTGAATGACGTGCGATTAACCAAGAGATTATGGCGAAATATCAGAAGATTGCGGAAAACTTTGGATGTTTTAGATCTGATAACTTCTGAAGCGACATGAGTAGAATTTTAGACTGTTTGCCTAGTAAAAAAAAACTTGGTTTGGAAAACAGTTGATGTTCCAACTTGATAAATATCTAATTATAAAAATAGAACCACAAACTTGAATTAAATTAGTTAATATGTGATATAAAAAGCACGAAGTAAGCAAAAAACATTTTGATTTACATTCTTGAATATTATTTTTTAAATTAATATTTTCTAGTTTTGTAACAAATGACTTAACTATGTATTTCCATGGCGTTGTAAAATATTACTATCATCACAGTGTGTAAATAAAATATTGTGCCAATTGACTAGAAAGAATTTCCTGAGCGATTGTACCTACATATTTTTAAAAACATAATTATAAAGTTTAAGAAAGTTTGTTTAACCCGCCAATACGCACACCTACAGAACAGTGTCTGGTGTGATAATCAGATGAATAATTAAATAACATCTAAAACTATGACAATAATCATACACAATGAAATTGTTTGTAATGGAACGAATTTCAGCTATAAAATTTTACCTATTTCATTAAAACAACTGATATTTCTAGAGAATCGACAAACTAATGCGTTTCCTAAAACTTTCTAATTAAAATTAAAATACCATAACATAACAACAAAGAACATTTTGATATTCTGATCCGAAACCTTTTTGTTTGAACTCAACTCTGATTCATATATGTAGAAAGGAATTTTGCTCAAAAAGTTTCAGTAAACAAATAAAAGGATTATCTATTTCAAAAATCGTTTTCTTGTTTTAGTTTAGGTATAAGAAGTTTAATGTGTAGGCATGTATATCGATATCTTAAAATTTCATACATACGTATATTATTTTTGCATAAAAATCATAAAACAGTTAATTAAAAAAAGTTCAAGTTTTTTGGGTTTTCATAAATAAACTGATAGATTGATGAGAGTCAATATATTTCCGAATCTATTTCAATTATTAATAGTACTGATTTCACTCATTCATTCCTCAATATGGTTTAATACGCGTCTTGATGATTGAACTTTATGTTCGAATAAAACCTATTTGGAGAGCAATGTACAGTTCTCATGATGTCGTCTACAACTACATAACTAAGAGGATGTTTCTTTTTTATTATTTCACCTCTCTCTTAACTTCTGTTCAAGAAATGTTTCTAATAAAATTTGATCATAAACTTTTAAGTATTGCTCTTATGAAAGATCATGTTGATTTTTGAGATACATACATCAAATCGATAGTTGTTTGGATTTTGGAAAATCAAAGTTCGTTTGCTTGGAATTCGCTATTCCACAATAAGTAGATAACTATAAAAAGGTGCCTCCACACACAAAATGACGGTTTGGACAAAACTTGACATTCATTTTCCAGTGAGAGATGTAATAAATACAAATGAGTGTCTTTATAAATTTGCTTGGGTCATAAACACGAGAACCAAAGGGATAAATTCACAAATTTCGTGACTTTTTATACGCAATCTATAATTTTCTCGAATTTACTTTGTACAATTAGTATATTTTATATAATAATTTTGGATAGCATTTGCTTTGTTCTTTAAAATGAAAAATTGACAAAATAGCTATACAATTATGACAAGGAATAACTATCACTATATGACTAACAATTGCTTATGATTATTAATAGGTACAACAAACAATAAGACGATTACTATCACAAGCAATTTCTATGAATATTACTATAACAAACAAATATTTTTGACTATTATTCTAAGTAACAATTACATATGACTATAACTATTACAAAAATTTATTTATACAATCAAATACATATGACTAATATTATAACAACCAATTATTAAGATTATTACTATAACAAACAATTATTTATGACTATTATTATCACAAACAATTATTTGTGACTATTATTATAGCAATTACTATTGACTATTATTATAACAAACAATATGAATATCATCATAACAAAAAAATGGCTATTATTTTACCCAATTACTTATGACTGATATTATAACAAACGTTTTTACTATTATTATTTATAACAATTATTTATAACTGTATATTTTAAAAAAAGCACATTTTTTTCATTCTAATATTATTTAATTTTACCATATTTATAAAAATGCGCTTAAATTGACCTTATAAATCCAATTTCAAACAATATTCGCATTGAAAGTTGTCAGTTGTTAGTATAAATTTAATAACAAAGTTATTTCTTCCATCACCATAACAACGTATTATATAGATATTAATGGAATACGAAACTACCTAGGTTTTCAGTTATTTAAAAATATTCATTAAAAAGTTAAATTATAAAATTAATTTAGCTCTATTTCCGGGAAATAGGTTTACCAACAGGGACTAAGCTGCACTTCAGCAATATATATAAAAATTGACATTTTTAGTGTGCTATATATTTTTTAGCAAGTAGATGAAATATTTACTAAATAAAAGCAGCTAGTTAATACTTTGCTCAAAAATATCTTATGCATGGATACATAATTATAGGTCTAAGATTTTTAAAAATAGTTAGCATAGTACTATTAGGTAATAATAATAAAATCAATAGGTAGTGGGTAAATATTTAAGAGAAACATAGAAATCCCTAAAATTTACAAAGCGATGTGTATTTTTGTATCACATTTTCTTTTCAAAACAAAAGTACTTCTCTATCCATTTCAAGACTTAAATTTTGTTCAGTTTTTATTCCTTTATGAACCAAAAAGTAAATACCCCAAATGTTGTGCTAAACGGGAGAGGCGGGAGCTCAAAGTCAACATTGGAAACCTGTCCACCATTCCGCCATGTTTACCTTGTATATATACCGCATACAACACTAAAGGAAATTTGATCAGTTTAGGGTGGTTTGTTACTATGCTGAGTTCAATTTTGTGACGGAACTGCTACCTTCCTCTTTCAATGTTTTTGTTAAATTTTTGCTTTTTAGATATAAAAAAAGAAGACTAAAGAATAGCTACTTTAAAATGTCAGCAGAAGCTAAAACGCAAAGTTCTTATGAGTTGGTTGTTCGTGTTCCACCTAGAAAGTCAGTGAGTGGTTTACAATATTAATTTATAGCTAATAGGTTGTACCAACAGAATTAAAATTTTGGGATTCCTCTTATTTGTAAATATTAATTATGTACCTGAAAACAGAGGAAGTTGAACTCAAAGAAACATCGACTATTAGGAATGCTATTAGACTGGATGGGTTAGCATAAAATTCAAAGGATTCTCCTTATAGCATAGTAGGACTTTCTTATGACATACTCAACAGGATAGTGGCTACATATAGTAGATGACTACAAGTATATTCTTCGAAATGGTTGTTTGGAAAGTTTTTACTATATTTGTCGTTGAATAAGATGACTAATAGAATAGATGCTTTGTTTTGTCTGGATGTTTGTCTCAAAGGGCTGTTAAACCAAGCCAAAAATCTCCTTAATTTCTGACTGGATAAAGATATAACTTTTTATTTAACACATAAAAAATAGGCATACAAATAAAAAGATATTTTAGTAGGCAATTTATAATTTATCAGCATCAATTATAAAACAAAATCATTACATTTTCAAAAATAATTATAGCAAGGAATAATTGGCTACAATTATTAAAAATCTCTTCGGCAGTTTTTGAAGTAATTCAAAACTTTAAAAATATTGATTTAGTTTTGCTATCAGGTTACAAAAACAGGTCACAAAAACACTTTTCGATAAGGAGTTTGCAATATTTACCAAATCACCTTGTCACTTTGTCCCGTCAGATCGAGTACGACCTTTGGCGGCATCCATTATCATCATTCTCCATCTTTAACGGTCTTCCAACAGTCCCCGAAGGTCGCTAAGTGATTTTCCTGTTGCCTTCTTTATTTCGTCCAGTCACCTGTCTCTGGGTCTCACTCCCTTTCTTTTTCCGTTTTTAGATTCACAACATGACGGTCTTCCCTAGTCCATTTACTCTCATGACATGGCCAAAGTATGAGAGCTTCTGTTTGAGTGCCATCGAGATTAGAGGAGATATTGTCCCAATCTGCTTGGGTTTAATTACTTCTATCTATTTTACTTCAATAAAAATATTTTGACAAAAGTACATTTTTCCTATTTTAAAGAACGGCAAAATAATCTTGGAGGTGCCTAGCGCCAAGAGTTTGGTAGACTCATGCCCATTTCTTACAACTGAATTGAGATGCTTTCGAGCAATTGGTACAATAATGTCAAAGTGGGTGTCTACCCTTCCCCAAACATCCAAAGGTGTGTCTCTTCCCCCAACGTTCTAACCTAAGGGGGTATCCACCCTCCTTCCTAACAACTGAAGTGGTATCTGCCCCACAACATTCAAATAGGATGCCTAATAGCCACCACATTTTTTAAAATAATTTCATAGCTTTTATACTTAATAGTTTTTAAAACTCTTAGCTTTAAGGAAAATGCACAATAGCTAAAAAAAAGTAGCTGCAACTATTTACTTATCCGTGTCACATATTATTTTTTTAATTAGGAAACTCAATATTGATTTTATTTCTTTCAGTGGGTATAAAGTCACCTGATTAAACCAAATTATATTATTTATCACAACGGAAGTTAATCAGACTTATTGGAATTAATGAAATAATAATATCTGAAAATAATAAATGATGATGAGTGTGGTACATAGAATGTCACGGAAAGCTTACAAATTTCAAAACAACAATGTACAAAGGAAACTATCATACAAGCATCATTTTCATACAATTTACATAGGTAGAAGCTGATATCCATATTTTATTTTTAACAATTTCAAATATCTGTTTCTTAATATGTTATGGCTGAATAAGCTTGTCAATTTTTAAACAAAATTTTATTGTATTTTCAGGAGCATAGTGGAACAAAGAGGAACTGGTTGAAAATCCATAGAGATCAAGTTGAAAAAGGACTTCTGTGAAATCAAATCAAAGACTAAGGAACTCTTCTTAATAGTGTCACCTATAATGACAGTTTACAATACTAATAAAATAATTAATAAAAGCCCGGATGTCTAACTGAATACACTTCTTGGTTGAGTACTACTCAATTTGAGTAGGTAAAATCAAAGTGACTTCCAAATAGACCTAAGAAATAGCTTAATATTGAATAGCATTAACAAACATTTATTTAATACACATTCATTTTATATGGAATACATATTTTGTTTCCCTGTGTAGAAACCATAATAAGAAAATGTGATTTAATAAAAAATGTTAATAATGTTAAATCCCCTTGTTGGTAACGGGGGCAACTTTGTCCCAGAAATCATCAACCGATTTAGATTAAATTTGGAACCAAGATAGAAGATAAAGATTTGCAACCTTAGTATTAAATATTTTAGGGGTCCGTGACTCCCGTCTGAAACATACCTACTTTTTACACACGATAAAATTGTGCTGTCAAAAAACGATGTCTTCATATATTCCAAATATATTATTTTTCGAGATATACATATTATGGGTTTGTGAAAATATTTATTTTTGTGCCTAAGGTGTAACTTGAGAGCAATGTTTTCTAAATTTTTTTGAATAAAACACATTCTAATGGATAACTATTAAATAAGGCTAAAAAACGTTATATTGTATTTTGTGTCCAAAACTAAGCATATGAAATTCCTATATTTTGATAGGAAAAAGTGACATTTATTTGCTAATTAAGTGTTCTTGATTGGAATTCTTTCAAATATAACACATCTATTCCATTATATGTATGCCAAGTCAGAATTTGAGATCCACTGATTTGAGGACCAGACCCGGCCGATGCATTAAAAACATTTTTTTCTAAAATTATAGTGACTGAAATGATTTCAAAACCAATAAAATTGAACCAGATTGGAACCAGATTGGAACCAGATTGGAACCAGATTGGAACCAGATTGGAACCAGATTGGAACCAGATTGCACTCTGATTGTACTTGTACAGATTTTTGTGGTTAAATATATATTATAATATTAAGCCACTATTTAGAGCCATTTAATGGTAATAAAATTCACTTTATAAAAACAATTACAGAACTGTCCCAGTATGATGGGCCTCATAGACCAGCAACCATAAAAGTGAAGCATCTAATTTTCTAAAATATTATTTAAAATGCCTTCCTAATTTTAAATCTTAAAATTGAGCAAGAGAGGGTGTTTAAAACATTTTTAGAACATTTTAATTGATTTTGGGCAAAAATATCGATAATTTTCCAAAAAATGATAATCAATAATATTTTCAAAACATAATTATAAATTTGTGTTAGTGAGTGCCTATTGGGCCTACCTACCAAATTTGAAGCAAAATGAAGAAACTTTAATTTGTTAACCTGCCGACATCATCTGCCCCTAGTTCGGCCACCATATCGATTTATGTTTTTAAAACTATCTTTACCATAAAAAATATATATCAAATTTCAGTTTAATCCATCAAGGGGAACTATGATATTTTATGTTGGCTAGTACTAACCCCGTTACCGTCCGGACATGTAAAAAAGCGTTACCGACTGGGGGTTTGTTATGTTGCCGTTAATGTTAATGTGTGGTTGTTACATAATCCATACTTACATGCCTATATGCGTACTATATAGGAGTCGCTCGTAAAATCTAACATTGAGTTATACTTCTCCTTCTAAAATTAGTTTAAGTGCCAAATTTCGTTAAAATTAGTGTTAACAAGGAAAAGAATTTTAAAAATGATATGGCTGATTGCGAAATAAATTATAGCAATGAAATGAATTTAGATCTCTATAAATATTGCCTCCTCCGAAGAGGGCTAATGAACTCAAAGGTCCCAGACTGCAAGCGAGACGAGGTCTGGTGTAGAAGCTGATTTTCGTACTTGAACCAATTCAATATATATACTATTCGTCACAGAGCGGATTTGAACCAACGAGCTTAGGGTCGCTATTCCAGCGCGTTAACCACTAGGCTACTGAATAAATTAATTACTATCGGAAGCTAAATAAGCTGTATGATTTTGAATTCATTAAACTAATTAGTTTTCTAATAGTAAAAAGATAAAAAAGCTATAAAACCATTTAGCCAATTAGGTTTACTTATTGTATATAAAAGACATTGTTGGTATGAATGATTGAAATCTTTTGACTGTTATTTAAAAGGGTTTAGTGAGTCGATTACTATTCTGATACGAAAGAATGCACTATAAAAATTCTCCAAAGAAGCAGCAGGTATGGGGCTGTTCAAACTGTATGTATTTAGTAAAGTATTCTTAGGAAACTTTGAATATTGCTATAAATTTAAATACCCCTCAAAGCAATACTATCAGAAAAGCAAATATATGTATCATTCTTATTTTAAATAATGTTATTCAATATTTCGTGCTCTCTCAATTATTATTATTTTGTTAAATTTATTCAAAAATTATTATTTTCTAGCGTCTCTTATTTTATCGCCAATTAATATTTTCCAATGCTCTACGCGCAATAAAATATTATTTAGAATGCTTACGTTCTGCAGATATTTAGTATCCTTAAAGGAAATGCGAATGAAAATATTATTGTTGAAATATAATTTAATGTATTTCATTATTATTTTCCAAAATACTTAGTGGAAACCTAATCAGGTCCATTGATTTTATGACTTAGACGGGTAGCTGACTCAAGAATTCTTTTTCAATAAAAGTTTCAAAAAAGTGAATTGGTGAAAAGTGTGTGCCTAATGTGTAATGGATCCATTGAAACTAAGATAAAACTGGAAATAATTAATTAATTTTTTAAATTCGATCAAGCTGAAATTTAGTACAAAGATATCTTGGAAGGATAAAAGTCACGCTACGGATCCATGACATCATCAGTTCACCCCCAAAACATTCCTATTGGCTGCATTAGGTGGATCCATCTCAAGATGTCATCGGCCCGTAGTGCGACTTTTATCGATTTGTTTTACACAAAAAATGTTGATGAAGCAAAATCGATGTAATTGTCACTTGTACCTATGCTATGAAACACAAATTTATCAACCAATTAATTTAATCGGTATAATTATTAAACTTCTTTTTTTATATACATATATTAAAATTAATAAAGTTTGATCTAAAATGGATAATCGGAAATTGTTTGACAATTTTTTTTACAAATTTGTAGTCATTATAAACACAAATCGGAGGGACAAAGTTTGATTTTTGGACTTGCTGACCTCATCGGCCTGTAGCTTATCCCCATATCGTTGGCGATGAAATAGAATGTCACCAAGCAACCAAAAATGTAGCTCAATCAGACCTTTCGAAAGCAATCAATTTGATTTTTCTAAAAGCAAACTTCTTAGTCAGGTAAGTGTAAAAAGCCTTAGTCATTTGAAAATAACAACGATACAAATATTTCAATTACAATTACAAAAAGTACATATACATCAACATCTAAGTTTAAATTAATAGAATACACAACAACTAGAAAATAATTGGATCCATTAGGTAGCTAATTTCTACAACAAAATAAGTAATATTCTTTTATACAATAATTATTACGCCTGCATTAAAACTATAGATAACTATATTACCTGGGTGCAATATACTAATTTTCATGTGCTATTCCTAAACTGAAAATAGAAATATACCTAATTTAAGTATAGGACGCTAGCCAAATTTCGTCTACATATGTTCAATAACTAGCTTGATGTTAATTTTAAATAACTGGCCATTAATTATTAATAATGTTACTTAAATGACAGAACCACTTTTCCATTTCATAGACAAAGTTGGATCATTAAGTACATACATACCCACCTTACCTGGCTACCACATTTACCTAATTATGGCTAACGAATAAAACACGTGACTTACTAATTCAGATTTTAAAGATTTAGATAATTGTATAAGTACAATGTCATTGAATAAAATATTATAAATACCTATTTTTTGTGTTTGTTTTTTAACCGGAACGGTTTTTAACCCCTTTTGCTCATAGCTAAGTCAGAGTGATTCTATGTACTTTTCGTTTTTTATTCGACATGGTCTTTTTGAGGGATTAAAAAGAAAAGATTATGGATGTTTGTTACTGAAAAATCTTATCATACATTTTGTACAAGGTCTAAAGACTGAGATTTTCTCCATAAAAATGCCGATCCATAAAATATAATATCATTTTAAATACAGATTTATAAAAATTATATTTTCCATTAGAGTTTATCTGGCCATATGATCATTTTAGCCAATTAAAACTCAATTACTTATTTGTGTTAAGTAAATGCTTACAATTCATCTTTTTTTATTATGCCTAGTAACATTTTTGGCTATCTAGCTAATGATCTATAACGAATCTTTCAGAATAAAATAGGAGCTTTTTTAATTTTAGCAAACTTTCTAAGTTTTTGTGATAAACAATTTTTTACATTCTTTTAAAAGTTTCACTTGTATCAATTATGTATGAATTCTTTAAAACATGCTATTTCTTTTAATTACATAAGGCACCTAAAGTTAGGTATATGATGTGATATGCTTGATAGTTTAAGAAACATTGATAGTTATTTTTCATATTTCACTACACAAATAGCCTTTTAAACCCGTTTTTATTATAACCACCTCTGTTTTAACTGCATAAAAATTAGATGTAGGCATCCTTTACCCAAATAACCTCTTTTCTAGAAAAATTTTATGAATCCTAGTTTTTTCCAAATTAAGTAATATACGTAATAGATAAATGAATATATTGTGTATATTAACTAGAAAATTATTCGAAATTTCCAAAATATATTTGTATTCTATTTTTATGCTGGGAAAATGTTTTTTTTTAGTTCTAGTTCTGCATTTTCAGAAGCGATAAAAGCGAATAATTTATTAGAAATGTTAAAATCCCTTTAAAGAGATATTAATCTTTATATATTTAATTTGTTCTGTTAAACTGAAATAATTGAGAACTCATTACAGGTTTATATTTTCAAAAATCAATACTGGTGAAAAATAATATTGTTTGTAGGGTTAAAGTTAACCACAGTTACCGAGTTCAATTATGATCTTTTCTAAGTCTACAGAAACAAAAAATAAAGTGTCAATTTCTTTTTTTCAAAACCGAATATAAATCAATTAAATTAGTAACAGAATATTACACGCAATCCATTGGAAATTGTTAGATATTCACCTATATGGTAATACATAGAAATTACTTATTAGTATTAAATACAATGTATCTCATTATTAATTATTAATAGCTTTCTACATATAGTCTTGCAGTATATTATTATTAATATTGCCTACTGACATTACTGTTTTTCATGATAAATTACTCAATCTATGCTACACACTCAGCTCATTTAAGTTGAATAGTTAGCTTTTCAAAAAAGGACGTCGTCTTTTATTTGCATGCGGTTTCAGTTTCAAGGCTAGGTATACCATACCATTTACTATCATAAAATATCTGAGTAGTTTATGCACACATAAAAACTTCTTTTCTAAAATTATCAGCGTCGCTCTTTATCCTAAAGCATGATTTTATTATTTGGAAAGCTAGTGTTTTGCAGTCTTAAAAATCAGAGCCATTATTTGAAGGATAAGAAATAAGAAATACGAAACTGCCTCTTGTACCTATACTCCTAACTGCTCTAGCAGATTATGATCTGTATAATGTATTTCTATAGACTCTAATATTAAAATTAATAATGTATACCTCAGACATACATAATATTTTAATAACAATCTCAGCTATGCTATACCTGGGTGTAGGTTCTGAAGATATATCAGTGGATTAAGTAAGATTTATATATAAAGCTTGATCACAATGCACATGAAACAAAATAAAAAATCGATTATATAGCTAGAGATAATCCTATTACCAGTCCCCGAGATCTAGATTGAGGAAATGATGGCAAAACTTCTGATAGAAAAAGTTTGTAAAAAATAATTTAACGAACCTAAAGAGATCAAACAGTTAGGTAAATATGATTCTATAGAACGCTTACCGTTGCTGATAGATTTTTGTTCATTTCTGATTAGATAGTGGGAGAAATGAACTTTACTTATTGCCGTTAAAGATGCATTATGTAATAATAAAATCAATTCCTTAATTACAATAATTGACTTTCATTATTAACAGAAGTACCTAAAGCAATTCAAACGGAAATATGTAATTTAAGTTTTTTAAATCAGTTAAAACAATTTTAATATTAATCAAAACTAACTTTAAAATTTTATTAATACAAATAAATCGATAGAATTGGTAAAAAACGAAATTATATGTTGCTTAGAATTTATTATTTATTAATTTTAAGCGACATATTATAATTTATAAGTATATCAAAAGGTACAATTTAAAAAAATATAAACTAATATCACATTATTTTTATCGTTAGACCAAACATAAAATATATATGAAAAATGTGTCGCGACTTAGTTTAGCTGAATTCAGAGTCATTGAACTTTGCTGTTTGAGTACTGACACTAACATCCTAATATTCTAGATTATTATCTCACTTTATCAGCACTTACAAGCCTAGTTGCACTGCGTGTACCCATCATGATATTACCTGCTTTATGGACATACATCTCTCTAAGTCAGCAATACTGTGGTCATCATAGTTGCGCGTCATTTCTCTCTGTCCAGGGCCGATTAAGATGCCTCTGCAAGTCTTTGATGGTCCATTCTTTAACGTCTTTCGGCCATGCTATTGCTGGCCTTCTCTTCGCCTTTTTCCTTCTACTGATCCCTCAATAATCTCTTTATCAAAACCGCCTCGTCTCATCACATGCCCAAAGAAACGCAGTTTCCTGATAACCATTTGCCTACGAAGAATTGTCTCAGTACCACTTGTCTGAAGGACGCAGTGGTTGGTTCTCTTTTCTGTCCCGGCGGACACTCTCAAAACCCCCTCCTGTAAGCCCAAATTTCAAAAGCATCTACTCTTCTTTCATCATTCTTCGTGATCGCCCATGGCTCACATTCACACACGGGCCACTGTGTATAAAAGCTGTGGTACGGAGCAATCGAATCTTCAACCTAATACTAACTCCTTTACTCTTCCAAACATTAATCAGTCTCATTATGACCATGCGATCTGTTGCCAGGCGTCTTTTGGTTTCAGAAGTTCAGCTTCCAAATTGTGTTAATAAGTGAGCCCAAGTATACGAATTCTTTAACCTCTTCGATCTTTTCACCTCCCAAAAGGAAGTCTGTGTGGTATATTCTGTGTTATCAATTACCATAATTTTGTCTTTGTTCACTGGCATGTTTGGTGTTAGTGGTTTGTAGCAAGCAGTGTTGTATCATCAGCAAATCGTAGATTATTTCTACTCTTCCCTCCAACATTTACACTCCCATCGCAGTCATATAAGGCCTCCCTTGTAATGTCTTCAGCATAAGTGTTGTATAAAGTAGGTGACAAAATGCATCCCTGTCTTGAATCATTCTGTATGCCAATAGTTTGTTCTTACAGCAGATTCTTGCGCTTAATTAAGTTTGTTGATCAAATTTATTAGATGATCATGTCCGACATGATCTTCTACAATTGTTCGTGACTAACGCAATCGAAAGCTTTAGAACATATAGAGAGGTAGATTGTGTTTCATACATTTTCAATGATTTGTTTAATATTGACCAGGTGTGTTCTCTGGTGCCCCTTTCGTCCACAAAACTTGCTTGTTGCTATGCTATTTATGAGGAATATGTCTTCTTTATTATTTTTAGGAGGATCTTGCTAGCATGGACTATCTGGTTGATTGTTCTGAAATAGAACATTCTTTGATATTTCCCTTTTTCGGAAGAGGTAATAACAACGCTCTGCTCCAGTCCTTAGGCCATTCTTTATTATCCCAGATGCCCCTGCACAGTCGCCATATGAGGTCGATGCCAGCCTCACCCGTTGCTTTCCATATTTAAATTGGCAGTGCATCAATTCCTGGTGACTTTCCATTCTTTATCCCTTTCAGTGCATGTTCAACGTCTTCTCTGAGTTGTGGTGGTTCTGGATCTCCAATGTATGTTCTTTTTGAAACCTGATATTAATCTTTTCTTTCATATAGTGATTCACATTGCTGTTTTTATCTTTCCTTGATATCATCAGATTCTGTGAGTGCAGCATTGTTAATATCTGTCTGACGTGGCCATTTACCAGTGATTTCTTTCACTAATTGGAATATCCGTGTAGAATCATTACATCACTTCTAGTGAAGCGATGTATCCCTTCTGCAATATTCCTTGTGTGTGTTGTTTGCCATGGTTGTTTTTGTCTCTTCCCTTTTGAAATATGTTTCTCTGCTACAAGGTTAACCTCATTCATTTTCTCCCATAACTCACTTGGTGTCAGTTCTTCTTCTGTTAATTCCAGGAGGGGAAGGAACCTATTTCTTACTTCCACAGTGAACTGATCTGGAATACTAGAGACATTATAATGAATTGATAGAGCATTCTTTCTCCTTGATTCTAAACAAAAGCGCATTTGCAATTTAACAATTGGTGATCACTACCACAGTCTGCGCTTGGGCGAGTTTTTACAATTACAATAGAAAATTGCCATCGATTTGCTTTCGAGATCTATCTCCGGGCTGCTCCAAGTATAGAGGCGTCTTGGGTGGTGTTGAAAAAGAATGTTGCCAATGAAAAGATTATTTATCAAACAAAAGTCAAGAAGTTTCTCACCGCTCCTATTTGGATAACCCAACCCAAATTTACCCATGTTTTGGCGGCTTCCTTGGTCTGTTCTACGAACTTTGGCATTCCAATCACCCATCACAATGATTACATCCTTCTTTGGAGTGTTGTCTAGAAGGTCTTGCAGAGTGCCATTGAAATTGTATATTTTTTCCTCTGTCACATCTGTAGTTGGGGCATAAATGTGGATGTCTGTTACGTTTGTACATTCATTATCTAGGAAATAACTCTGTCGCTGTTGTATCCCAGCACCATTTTGGAAGTGTCTTTGTCAACCAAAAATCCAACTCCACTTCTTTTTCGACCACTTTTTTGCATTGTTGGTATAATTGGAATGATTCTATCATCCCAAAAGTTTATTTTGATCTGTTTTTTAATTCAACAAGTGCTTGCTTAGCCTTTTATATTTTGAATAATAACTAGATTAATTATGGGAAGAGTGACGGTTGTGTACATATAAAACTGGTTAAAACTCTCCGCTGAGGGTCCTATGTTCCACACCATATTTCTTGTATTGTTTTGCATTTTTCTTTTCTGATTGGATTGTTTCATGGATTTAGATTTTTGGATATACTAGATAGTACTTCAATCGCCAAGCTTGACTGACCTCCTTATCGTGCTTCAGCTTGTGTATAGAACAAGATGCACATGATGACATAGTTTTGATTTGATCTTGAAAAGATGTTGTTTTTATGTTGGATTATTTTCATTACTATGATGTTAGCACCGAAGAAGGCTTGGCAGATATTATTATTTATTTTCTATGTTTACTGCAGTAAAGATTTCATTCTACAAACTAAATAGAATGTAGTAGCTCCATTTTCCATTGTGAATCTACCTAGGCCTAAGCACAAATGTTCTTAGATTCCTAGAAACTTGATTCCACATCTCGCCAAATCCCCTGTTACAATGTCAAGATTTCCAGTAGTCATTCCTCGGATATTCCATGTGGCATAAGTTGTTCCATGTCTTAGAGGTAAGCTGCTCCTCTCCACCTTGTCAGCATCCGGCATCTGGACTTCCTGAATCAGGTTTTGATCCTGCACAATCATTAGAAAAACAAGGCGTACTAGAAGTGGCTTTCCTAACATCCGCAGTAGTATTTTGAGTGCCTTCCTGAGGATCTCACCTTCTGACACTAAATCATTTTAAAACTGGTTTGTTTCCATGGTGACAATCTCCGAAAAAATAGTCAAAGTGGTTTCCCTTTGCCTACTTTGACAGTTTTTTTTTATCGGGGCACTATCCCTAGCTAGCTGGCGTTTGGCGCGCAGAGGAGCTCCTCTGCCCTTTGATAGGTCGTGTATTTATATTCCTACTGGGGCTAGCCACCGTCCTCACCACATCAGAGTGAGGTGGGGGAGCCGCCGGTTTAGTCGCCGACCACCCGACCATGGAACAGGTAGTACTAGCTATATTAAATCTATTGTAACTAGATTAAGTTAGCTACTGCTCCTGAGTCTCAGTTTCATCTAATTAAATCAATTATCTATCAGTTGAAAATCAATTTGCATACTATTCTCTTGTCAATATAAAGGAAAGTTTTAGCTCTTCTTGTCATTAACTCACAATCATCATATTCAAATTGTTACACTTAAAGATGAGGGCATCGACTATAAGCTTTGTCAGAAAGATTTGGAGTAGGAAAGGCAACTACAGTCAGTCTAGTACAAAGTACCGCGAAACAAGCTCCAGTAGATGATCTCCCTAGAACAGACAGACTATGAATATCGACAGCACGTCAGGACAGAGCCCTTCTACGAATGTCTTCATTAAACCCTAGAGTGGTGTCACGAACTCTGTCACAACATTGGTAAGAACATCAAGGTGCAAATGCTCGAACAAGAATCGTACATTACAGATTTTATTCAGCAGGTTGATACTCGTATGTGGCACCCAAAACAACACTTTTAACTCCATGTGGGCTGGACAATTGATCAATGGAACAAGGTGTTATTTTTCTGACGAAGTACCAATACATCTGGTACAAACTCATCAACGGCGCTACTTTTGGCGTCTTCAATGTGGAAGTGGTTGTCTAAATGCCTGGGTTGTTTTTACATGGTAGCATGTGCTCCCTTTGTATGGCCTTCATGGAGCTCTGACTGTTGATACCTTTGTGGAACTCCTTGAAGAATGTGTTGAACCTGCTTAGGGCCCCACATTTGAGTTAGTGTATCAACAGGTAAATGCCAGACCCCATGTTTCCAGGCTTGCAACCAACTGGTTTGAAAACCACAACATCCCTCGTCTAACCTGGCCCTCATGCAGTATTGATCTCAATCCGATTGAGAATTATTGGTCTGTTGGTCTTATGTGAAAGACAAGTTGGATAGAGAGATAATTCATGGCATTGATCAAAATATGGAACGTCGTTTTGTCGAGAACTTATCCAAGCAATGCCCAGAAGGTGCCAGGAGTGTTTTGAGGTGGTCACACCAAATATTAATCTTTAACCCTATAGAACTCATAAAGGTCCTTTTCAGGGCCACCACAATATGATTGATTATTATTTTATTCATAAATAAAAGTTTCTTAATAGGGACCGATTATTTTAATACATAAGGCCTATTAGTGATATAGTTTAGAAATATTTTAAAGGGTAGTATTTTCAATTTCTATAAATGAAAAACCACGCAGTACGAAAGGATTGTTGTTAAAGCCGTTTTGTAATTCAAATTATGTTCTTTATATTAATTTTGATATTGGCACTACAATTATAGAAAGTCGTCATTATTTAATTAACAATTAATATAGTCACTTACAAAACGGTGAGGTGTTTTAAACGGATCTGTCCTAAGCGCACAAACAGAAGAACCAAATCACAGAATTGTGCCGTTAACAAAGAAAGTTTGTATGTAACACAATCAAAACTAGAAGAAATAAGTCATAGTTTTTTGGTTGGAACTGAGTACAAAGTGTATAATACTGAAAGATAATATTTGAAAATTGAATGTTTTTCAGCTTTTATACGTCAGAAGTAATCTTTTATCAGACAAAATGGATGGCTGTTTTTTATCTTGGCATCATAATCTACTTCTCTCTAACTTCCTAGCCACTGATGGCATATTGAACTAAGATTAGTCCTAAAGAACCCCAAAACTATGCAAAGAAGAAATAATTAATAATCAATTTAGTATGTATTTTGAGTAAGATTCACTTAAATATTGGTTCTTATCGTTTTCCTCTCATATATTGTATTGGCGATCCATTCTCGACAAGCTCTAAGCAGAGAAAGCTACTTCTGCTGGCTTCCGTAGAACATGAAACCCCAGACTCAAACCTACCTACGATGCATTATAACAAAGTACCAATGACTTAGAAATCTTAGTTTCATAAACATCTCCATTATATTGTCCAATTAGTCCTAATTAAGATTCAATTAAGTTTCATGTCTGTGGATGTTTTATTCAGAGACAGGCCTAGGTTGCCCTAAGAATGAATGCCTTCTCCATCTACCAAAATGGAAGTGCTTGTTATATTCGTTGTTATTCCTAACAAACATAGGACTACCCTAATGGGGAGTCAAACCAGTACTTACTTAATTTATGTTGTTTTGAAAATGATTTATTGGTACCCAACCCTATAAATAGCAAAGATACAATACATTTTGCTAGTGTAGATATATCCTTTCAAAAACCTGCTTGTTGTTTCTCACGACAAAAAATATTGCTTTTGCTTATCCTATTTTTAACCAGTCTTAAGTCAATTTAAAATAGTACATAAGACTATGAAATATTTTTGTTGTAAATTTCAAATAGGATTATTTATATAAAAGTAACCTTTCAACTGGTGAATTTTTCAATAAAAATATTCGCTATCCTATTGTAGTCATTAGTTTTGCTCATATTCCTTAAATTAATGTCTTCAGAAGAAAAGAAAATAACAAAACATAAGTTTATTTTATTTGTCCTTTAATTTCTAGAAATTGCATCATATTATTGAAACGCTTTTTAGGGCATCGGTCTTTATTTTTGTATCTATGTAAGTAAGTCACCTAATTCTTTTTTTAAGTGGTTGACTTGAATACCTAAATCAATTCAGTAAATCAAGAATAGAATTGAAACAAAGTATTCTCTTATACTAAAATTTAAAGGCTGGATTTTCTGAACATCTAGATAAATAATTTAAACAATCTTGATATTAGATGTCCAAGACTGTCTATTTGTATCATGTCAGCATTGATTAGGCACAAGGGGGTCAATGTGACCTACATATTGGAGAACAAAAAATACAAATGTGGATATATCACAACTGGAAGACAAACCAGCTGAATTTTTCATGAACTCATAGAATATAACTTTGGGTAACAATGTATGAGTATGGATGAACCTCTAATTGTTTTATATTTAGAAAAACCGTTTCTAAGGTCAATATTTGGTTAAACTGCTTGATCTTTGGTAAATCTGTTCCGCTGTAATGTATTGCCAAATGGCTAATAATTGTGATTGGGGTGCAACCTGAGAAACATTTTTTTAAATATTCTTAGACAAAATGTCATTTTGAGGGATAAGATCTTTTTTAAATTTTCTATCTGTGGACAGATACATACAGGGTGGTAATAAAGTAACGCAAAAATTTCATTATTAAAATTATCATTTATGATTAATAATCTTATAATGAAAATTTTGCATTACTTTATTACCACATATAGAAAATGTTAAAAAGACATAAGGCCGTTTGATAAAGTGAACATTTTTCTAGTTAGAAAAAACATAAAAAATATATATTCATATTTCATTAGAAAATAAAAGTGTACTTTTCTCCTACATTGGTAAATACAGGGTGGTAATAAAGTAACGCAAAATTATTATTATTAGAATTATTAACTATTATATAGGCCAGGTCACTAAACCGGCTCTAGAATCGAAACAAAACATCTGGTATTAAACAAGTATGGGACGCCACGTCCCTAGCGGATCTGTACACCAAATTTGACCAGGTCGGATGTTTTGTTTCGATTCTAGAGCCAATATTATAACTATTAATTCTAATAATGAAAATGTTGCGTTACGTTATTACCAACCTGTATTTACCAATATAGGAGAAAAGTAAACTTTTATTTTCTAATGAATTTGAATTGTTTAATAGAATATCAATTCTTTATGTTTTTCCCAATAGAAAAGTTTTCACTTTATCGAAATGTCTTATATTAACGTTTATTTTGGACCAGGCCCTTGAAAGACATGTTAAATATGGAATATATAAATTCAATTTTAGAGACTAAATTGATTCAAAAACCACTATAGAAATCATAAACTATTCCATCATTTTAATTCAATTGGGATTATCATAAACTTTACTCTTGAAAATAAATGTCCCGGTGTGCTGCTGACCGTCAGCGAAGCTGTACTAGTTAAAGATTATGTTAATTAAGTACCTTTCTATAAAAATTGTAAAATCAATATATTGCTATACTTCCATGTAGGTTAAATACTCAAATATGTAAATTAGAAAGTGAATTGTTCAACCTATTTTGATTTCAAAAGAATTAAGATTTATCAAATAATCTGTTATGTAACAGCTGCATACTTAGAGATCAACGCATTATTTTGGAGCAGCAGAAGCGAAATTATCTGCATATTAATGTAAACAATATTATTTTTAATTAGGCATAAATGTTTGCATTCCAATAAAATTATGGAAGAAAACATCATATATATAAGTACTTCGTCATAGAAATCTTTCTATTTATTTATGTCTAAAACTCATCTTCGACTGTTTATTTACATGGTCTCAATGTTGTGAAATGTATATTTACATGGTTCACAATTTTGTGAAATAGAAGTGGTAAAAATTCGATTAAGATTTTTTTAAAGTTTCATTGGAGGCCCAAAGATACATTTGAATTTTAACTATTCAAACAATCCACTGGCTGTTTCAATAAATTGTCACAAAAAATGTGTAAGATGTGTGTGACAAACAAAAGTTCAAAATTGTTGTTTCTTCATTATAAAAAATAGTATGCTGTACAAAATCATATTACGAGACTTACTAAATAAATTTGCGTTTTTTAAATTTGCCAGGCAACCTTATGACAAAGTATCAGAGACAGTAAACCAAAATAACTCCGACAGTTTTGTCTTATTCTACTATATACGCATATACAAATTGATTTGTCATAAATTGAGATTTCTTCGAAATGTTATCAACTGGAATAACATTTGTTAGGAAGTGGAATAACAGCGTTAGAAAATTTCATGAGACAGACTAAATTGTTATTAAATCCAGTAATCCAGTAATCCCATAAGTCTTTGAACCAAAGTCAGTATAGATACCTAGAAATATATTAAGAACATCCATAAGATCTATTGAAGAGGAAACGGGTGTATCTCGAATGTCTGTCTGGCGCGAACTGAATGAAGAGAAATTTCATCCTTATAAGCCCATCTACTGCCAGTTTTGTACGACGGTGACGACGACAGGAGGTTGGAGTTTGCCCAGACCAT
>JAUYWI010118861.1:0-10435 GCA_034780595.1 Parotoplana pacifica
CATAAATAAATTATTACTTCATATACATAAAAATTAAGAAATGAGATACGTAAAGCTTGTTCAGGCATTGGTTTATCGTATATAGAAAATATATGTATGTTGAAAGATCATATCAGGAAACAATCAGGACATATATAAGTATGTACACAAATAAGTGTCCAACTTGCCCCAGGGTCCAACTAGCCCCGGTTCAACCTACATATATATCTACAGGACAAGTACCTATGTGATTCAAATTTGTATCTTTAAAACAAAATTATGTATATAAATATATCAGAATAATTTTTCTTCCAATGGCCGCTTGTTTTGTTTTATTATATTCGGCTGGCCGAGTGGGGCGGGTAAAGTCCACCCTCCTAAAATATCACACTTGCCGTGGATAAATTGGGCTGAAATTTGGTACGCAGGTACCTTGGGAAGCTTCATCGACAAATAAATTTTAATAAAGGGGTCGAGCTAGGGGCCGAGGAGATCATTAGGTCCAAAACTTAAAGTTGGACTTTAAATTTGGTGCTTTGGTTCACTAGAAAAACAATAACACAAATCCGTTATTTTTTTAAATATTGATTATCCATTTTTGTTGTTGGGAAAATCGATATTTTTTACTAAAACTACTTAGATGTTTCTAAAATTCTAATAAAACATCTTTGTTGCTCAAATTTGAGATTTAAATTTACGAAGGAATTAGAAATTGAATCCTCACTTCTGTAGTACAACATACTATTGCAGATCCATAAAATAGATTTTTAGTACAAGTAAAATTCTTTACAAATCAGTGGACCTCAATCAAATGGGGACTTTGAC
The DNA here is from genome assembly GCA_034780595.1 of Parotoplana pacifica. NCBI lineage: Eukaryota > Metazoa > Platyhelminthes > Proseriata > Otoplanidae > Parotoplana > Parotoplana pacifica. Next base: position 805 of record JAUYWI010118861.1, read on the forward strand.
GAAAGCTATGAAATACTCCATTATGACACTAATAATCATAGAGTAACAATACATACATAGAGTACCCACTCCGAGTTTATTTTATAAATTTTCGTATAGTGTCGCATAAAAGTAATATATAATTTTAATTACAAACATCCAAAAACTTATGTAAATTTCTTTCTTTTGTTACCATTTTATATTATACTATTTATTTCTTAGAAGCTACAAATTCAAATAATAATTATGTAGATAGATTTTGTAATTGATATCTATTTATAAACTCTGCTTTCATTTGATTCTAATTGTATAAATTATAGATTTATGATGTGTTTTGTTATTTATTTTGTGCAATTTAGTAAGCATAATTTTTTATCAAATTTGTTTTCAGTTTTATAGTAATTATTTTTTTACTGAAAAAATAATCGTGTTCTTTTATATCAAATTTTATACAGTTTTATATGAGATACTGTTTGTTCAAAGGTTTAAAATTCAAATAGTTATGTATATTCTAAAAATACACTTAATATTTTTTTAGGTGTCGCATAAAAGTAGTACCTAACCCAAAATATATCAAGACAATTTTAGCGAGAAAATAATTATAGATTTGAATTCTGAATATCAATATTAGTCAGTAGGTGTAAAATCACAGGTGCATACATTCAAAAATGTTTGAGTGGATACCTACTCTATACCTACAGGTATATTTACTCTAAGCTAATAATGTAGCAGAAAATGAATAAGTAGGTATGCCAAATTAGAAGCCATTCCAATGAATTTAATCACTTTTTATTAAATTCTGTTTTTTTCGTTATCTAAATCACACAGTTTTGAAGACAAAACGTTACTGATATTTTTTGGAATCAATATTTTTTATCAAATTTTCAGGATGGTTATAGGATGAAACTTTGCACAAAAGCATCAAAGCGATTTTGAATATAGGTACTCTATAGAAACAAAATTACAGATCACTCGATTTTCATTGGCTGTCAAAATTTTGTCTATGTTATAAAAATCGACATATGTTATGTACATATTTAGAAACCCGAAATATATGTAGGTACGTTAAACTATGATGGATATGCAATATACAGGGTAGTCCAAAAGTATTGAAATAATAATATGCATAATTTTAATTCTTAAATAAATATTAAACATAGAAAATATAGTACATAAGAATAAAATTCATATTAAACATAATTAATCTCAAACATCAAGTCACATAAGTCAATCAGTTCAGTCATCAAACAAACCATCTTCGTAATCATGATAAAGAGTTAAACGTTTCTATAAATTGCTTAGGGAATCTCTGAACATCTTTAAGGGGATAACTTCTATCTCTAATGATTTTTGTTTGGAGTGCTTGCTTTGATAAAAATATCTCATCGTTCGTAAACACTTTCGACCTCATAGATATGCCTAAAACCAAAAATATCAGGGAATAAATCTGGTAATCGGACTGGCCATTCAATAGGTCCACGTCCCCCAATCGATTGTCCAGGCATTTGTTTATCCGTCTTGTCTCTATTTCTGTGGAAGTAGATAACGACATTTGGCAGTAGCGCTCTGAATTCATGGTTGCATAACTGATATCGTAGCTGATTACTCCTGAATAACCACACACTGTCACAGTTGCAATCCTTCCTGGATTATCAAGTCTTGAGCTCGTTAACACGCTCATCTGAGAACACCAACTTTCGGATCAAAGCGGGATCCCAGTTGAATCTTTCTAACATTACTTTACAGAACTGAAGTCGCCGATCATCGTTATCATTTTGAATAAATTATCAATACAGGGTGATTCAAAAGTCTTTAAACAGAATTGTAATATGGGACGATATCCAGAAAACACCTACCTTAGAGGAAAGGTTTCATTTTTTGCTAGAAGCATTAGAAGTGAAAAACATGACTTTTTTACCATTTTTTTTATTCCATAATACTAAACTACAATATGTTTTCTTTCATTTGTGCAAACATTACATACACTGTTCTGCAGTCTAGAAATTATATTAGATGTCTTTTAAAGTTTAAGGTGTATCAACCAATTTCTACCAAAAATTAATTTAATTTGAATTAATTACTATTTATTTCTATCAAACTCAAATAAGATTTACATATTATTAAAGTGCTTTTGTGTAAGTTCTAGTTTGTTTAATTTTAAGTTCCGACCAATTTAAAATAGTCGCGTATTATTTAAATTTTGTAATAGCGGAAGGCAGTTTTGCTGACGAACATGACCATTTCTTTGGCTATGCTTATGATAACGATATCAACAAAGAAAATAATGAGGAAGAAGTTTTTGATATCAATAATTAGATGTATGAAAAGTAATTCCTTACGAAGAATTGATAGATAAGCTCTATTAAATCCAAGCCAGAGCCAGATATATAAGACTAGACCTAGCAGAGCGATTATTAACTTTTGAAGAACGTACCTTATACAATTTGTCGATGATACATGTATATAAGAACTTGATTAACAAGGATACTAAAAGTCCTACACAGCGGATAAAGACATACACAGAACAAAAAAGGCACTATGTAGAGATGTATGGTTTTTTTGTAATTACTGTGACACTGACCTATACCTGAAATTAAGTCAACACTCTGAGGAACATGGCTTGCAGACAGACCTCATGGAAATTGTGCGAAGGTACCAAAAAACAGACAATACAATTTCAATAGAGGATATGCATGCAGCTGTAAATTTCATTGATAAACTGTAAATAGTATACACAGCTCAGTCTTCAAAATGTTCTCCTTCCACATCCATTACCTTTTGTATGCACATCTGAAAGTCTCGGATCGATCTGCGGAACATGTCCATGGGAATGTTTTGCAATGCTGCTTCAATTGTATGATCAAGAACATTGATATTTTTGGATTAATTTAGTCCAGGGTTCAGTACACCTTTGCTCGCAAATATATACCACCATAACCAGTAATCGCAAGCAGTGAGGCCTGGTTACCTGGCCACTCAATAAGACCTCTGCGACCTATCCACTGCCCTTGAAGTTTTTCTTTGAGAAATTGGCGAGCAGCGATGCAATAATGCGCTGGCGCTCCATCCTGTTGGAAGAACCATGTTCGACCAGCTCCTGGACGGGGGACTTCTGGCACTACCTTTTCGTTCAAAACTATTGCGTTTACAGATATTGAATTATAAATCAATTCCATTTAAAGACATTTATGGCTGATATACTTCTTTCTTGAGAATTCGCATAACGACAGTTCTACATATGTCTAGCTCGTTAGAAAGTCTATGAGTGGATATCTGGGGGTCCTCAACGTCATTCATGACTGCCATCCGGGAATCATCTCCTGAAGCTGTGACTGGTGAGTGTGATCTGTCTTTAACAAGACTACCGGTTTCCAGAAGCTCATTTTTCAAATAAGAAATCGCCTGTCTATTAGGAGCTTCTTTTCCAAAACGTTCCACAAATAGCCGACGACTTTTTTTATTGTTGTTATTACAATGGCCCACGACGTTGTAAACACTATTTCTTCAATAGTAAAATCAGCCATTTTATCATTTATAACTTAGGATCGCTGAAAGTACTATCAGAGATTGCGATTAAATTTTTAAATAAAAAAATTGATAGTTTAATCTGTAAAATTACTTTACCGCCAAATATTAATAAATTTGAATATTATTTGACTTCATAATTGATATTTTTGTAAAAATATCTATTCTTCAAAGGGTAGTCACGTGACCTCTGGTATATCAAATCAAAATAATTTTGATGCTAAAAGATTCGCAAGAAAATTCGGTATGGTGAGTCTAACTTTCAGCCAAATTGGTCGAACCGATTTTTTTAGTTATTTAAAAAACGTCTAGGGAAAACTTTTACTCCCTACCATTGGTCAACGGATGGTTAGCAACAGTTTTGTCACCATCCTGTTGTCATGCCTTTACTGTTTTATCAATCTAGTGGGCGGGCCACGCTAGATCATTTTTACAGAGTTAAACGGGTTGAAATTAAGAGTCACGTGCACAGGGATGATAAAAAGCTGTCTATTTTTCAAAACTTATCAAATAATATCGGGATCTTATAGAGTGTATTCAAATTCTGAGGTGTGTGGGGCGATTCCACAATTGATTCATTAGCTGCTCCAGTTATTATAGATTATTTTATTGATTGTGTGGTCACATGACTTTAGAGTTATCAAACTGACCACCAAAACGCCTTTATGAAAATTTTGTTTTACTGTTGCCAATATATAGTTCCTTCGTTTTCTCCAGCTGTTACTAAACAGCTTTTGGTGATGCTATCCCTGTAGCCTCTTGCATTTGGGAGACTTTTCGAAAATAAAAACAGCTAGCTCAGAAGTAAATAGAATAAGTAATAATTATTTATTGGTTACAATAAATTATACAAAGAAGCAAATCTGTGTACAATATTATATCGCATATTATAAATCTTTTTTTAAATAAGTTTTTTTAAATGCCATTTTTGAGACAGTCCTTGATTATAACAAAATCTTAATTTTATAGCTAATGTTAATAAAACATTCACAGAGGGTTATGGTTCACATAACACTCTACCTGTACTACATGAACCGATTACACTAAGATAATATTCCTAATATTGTTGGTACGTCTAACTTAGGTAGGTAAGTAATAATTAAAATTAATAACTACAAACATCAAAGTAAAGTTGGAATAAAATTTTTTCCTATATTATCCAAAACTTGTTTAAAAAAACTTCATTATATATAAATATTATATCAAGCAAGAATTATTTCAAAATAAAACAACTCAAAATTGTAGGGTATTTGGCGTGAACTACATAATATGTATATTTAGCTTCCCTCAATATTTTTATATTCCCCCAGGTAAAAAGGCAATGAAATTGATGTTTTTTAAAGTTACCTTTGATACGGTACCACCAAAGATGCTTTAACATTATTAGGTAGTATGAATAAAAATAAACTTTAGCTTTCACAACTTTTATAATCATTTCTTTAACAGATCTTTTTGTATTAGCTTATTAGAAACAACATTAGAAACTTTACACCGGTTCATAAAATTAGCAAAGCTACCTTTAAAAACTAAAGCATATTTAAGCTAAAGGTTTTATTCATACAACCTATTGAGTGCCATTAAAAATTTTGGAATTGTGGGAAAACTATGTCAAAATTAACATATATAAATTTTGACATATTGGAAATAAAAACGTACTTTTGTAGATATACCTCTGATATGTCTGCAAAACTGCGATTCTACATCAAAACAAATTTAAATGATAGACATAATTCCAAATCAGATGACTGTTTTATTCAAAATCAGAAATTGAATATACACTGTAGTCAACAAAATTTTTCGGGGGGTTCATAATTAATTTAGTTTCCATGTGTAAGTATTTAGATAGTTTGATTTTAATCAATAAACTGAAAAAAATCATTAAGTTTAGGGTTTGTTTCTTGATTGAAGATTTTTATACGCCTTTTATTAATTTATTGTGCCAAATTTCGGTCTAAGTATTCGATATGAACCTAGGTACAGCAGCTGATAAATCAGGTTATTTTTTTATAAGTAGTTAACTATCATTGCTTGTTTTACAAAAAAAGATAGATGGAACCACAGAAATTGGTGTGTATTACCCCGAATAGCCTTATAGACAGTGGTAAAAATTGTCAGCACTAAATAAGCCTCGATAAAATAAAGACTGTACCTATGTACAAATATAGAAATCAAGCCTCCGTAAGGTCATCGTTAAAGTAAAGCAAAATAGTTTGACGATAGTCTTGTTCATTTACACCTAGTTTGAAAAATTCTTCATCTTCATCAGGAATTCCATTTTCTTCCAGTGTTTTCTCCATATCTAGCAACTGGCAGTTAAATTTCCATGTATAAGAGGCAGCATGGCAGTTGTAAAACAGATAGCGCTGCAAAATCTCTGTCATTGTTTCTTCGGAACATACCTTCATAAATAGAAAGATTTAATAGAGATTTAGGTATCTATCTACAAATAAATATCAATAAATTACTAACTAATATCAACAGACTATAGACCGGGGGAAGGTACCTTCAGATGCAACGTCAGCGTCCAAAGGCTGCCCCAAATAGATGACAGGAACTGGACGTCTGGCGTGTCGTGTCAACAAGGGTTTCTGTGCCTTCAGGGTCACTCAAAGTAGCCACTCAATGAATTTACTTCAATTTTATACTACTGACTTCCTTTGATGCTAAAAGTTATTAATAATGTGCATGGTCCTATACTTTCAAAGGCAAATAGCTTTTCGTTAAACTATTTTATGTTATTTTTATTAAAATTATGATTAAATACAATACAAAAAGTTATTTCACGTCAAATGTCCAGTTACTGTCCTTGATTTTTTTTCAACCAAAATTTGTAAGTCTGCCTTGGAACGCTGTTCGTTGCACCTGAATGTATGTAGGTACCAACCACTCGATCTAACAGATTGTTAGTTGTAAACGTTTGGTTCTGTTTACTTCAGTTAATTGTTTTACTTTGTTTTACTATAAAAACTATACAAATGTAATCTACAAAACAATTGCCAGTCTTCAGAACAAACTACCCTTATCAGAATAGACTATCATAACAGTACGTTTTATGGTTATCAAATGTTGTTCTAGAAATTAATAATATGGACATTGTACTAATGGTCACATTGAAATTAATTAAATAACAAACAATAATATTCTTTAAAACATTTTGTTCGAATATCGTTTCTAAGAAGCAACCACTAATTCTTCTTGGTCTTATAGATTTTTTTTAAATATTTCGTAAAATAACTCATTAAAATTTATCTAAATTGGTTCATTGGGAGTTGTTTTTTAGCTAAGAAAAGATCAATATATGAGCCAAATACTCCACAAAACAAGGTCAGTGAAGAAAAATACACTAGTGTGGGTGTTTTGATGGTAACTATCCTATCATAATGAAAGATTACGATAAATAGAATTCTTTGAATAATCTTGGATATACAGCCCCGATAATTAATAGCCCCCCCCCCATCTAACTGTATGTTAAGTAAGTGTTTTATGAAGTTTGTCACATTAAGACAAATTTTTGGAAGAAGTAGACATTTCAAATCTGAAACCTAATGGTTTTGAAGAGTATTCTAAAAGTGAAAGATCTGTGATAGACCCACTTCATTTTTTTCTTTTTAAAGGTTTTTAACTTTTTTTTCAAATTGCTTTACTTTAAGGAATAAGTTTTACAAAAATAAAAGTATACCAGAGAAAATGAAGTGAGTTTATCACAAATCTTTTACGTTTGAAATATTCTTCAAAACATTAGGTTTCAGATTTGAAATGGCTACTTCTTCCAAAAAGTTGTCTTAATGTAACAATCTTCATAAAACACTTACTTAACATGCAGTAAGATGGGGGGAGCTATTAATTGGCGGGGCTGTACATTAGTACCTACACATACTACGAGTATGTCTATGAAAGATCTGTTACAAGTTAATTAAATGGATCAATAGTATTGCAAAACATGTAAGAAGGCGTTTAGATAAGTATCATGTTTTTAAAGTTGCTTTTCAACAAATAAAGATACAAAAAAGTAAGTTTTTTCAAATATCTGAGAAGTACTTATTAGAAAGAACTGCCATGGCAAGGCGCCATGATAAGCTCTCCTGGAATGATAAGAGGTCCTATTCAGTGTTTTGATATAGCAATTACTACAATAAGATTTATGGTTATTATATCGTGAATAGTAAGCTGATGACATTAGGTATATCAATGAAACAAATAGAATAGGTATTCTAAGTCCTACCTCAACAACTTGTTGTTGTCCTGTCAGTGTATTGACAATTACAATAAATCTTGTTTTTTCCGAAAGATTGCCAACACAATAAGATTCATCTTTCCACCATGGTCTACCAAAATCATTAGCCCAATCAGAACTAGGATATGGGGGAGCCACATGAACAAATCTACCGAATGGTGTGTATGGAATGACACAACTGGATATGGGATCAACATGGACCCGGAGCTCATGCGTCTTGGCGTTGAACCAATGTGATATGTCCGTTCCGGCGTTGTCAATAATTGGCTTGAGTAAGATGTCACCTGAAAAATATTATTGTCTCGTTATTAGGTTCAGATCCATTGCATGTGATATATTTTATGAGATACTATGCACATTCTCAAGCACATCACAATAGGTATCTTTATCTTTAATTTTATAAAAAATGGTAAATATGAGTGTGGAAACCACTGCTACTATCCCTCCCTTGAATGACCTTATAGACGACGCGATCATTACACGGCCCCTAGTCCCCAGTGACTAAATGATGACCACAAATCAAATATAATGTCATTATAGAAGAAAAATAATTCAACTGAATGTTTAGACCATAGAACAATCAGTCTAAAGTCACATGCGTCAAAAATAATGCAAAGGATCCTTCTAAGAGATTGAAGACAAAAGCCAACAACTATATATGAAAGACATAATTCGGATTTAGAAGTGGATGTCGAACCAGTAAAGCCATAGGATCAATGCGAACAATCATAGAAAACAATAACGACTTTGAAGTAACATTTGACAAAATGAATTGGAAACTACTCATGGAAACACTCAAAAGAATAGGATTTGACTGGAAAGACCAAAGACTCATTCAAGACGTAAAATTCGAAAATAAAGTATCAGATCCAGCGCATGATGAAGGAAGAATTCAACAACATCAATGATGGCATTAAGATATGTGACGAGTTAATACAAAAAGTACGATTTGCGAATGATCAAGGACAATAGCAGACACTGAACAGGGACTACAACAACTCATAAATAAACTCAACGATAGAGCTAAAAACATCAATATAAGGATCAAGGTAAAGAAAATAATGGTAATGAGAATATCAAAAATCGGAAACGACCCAGTCAACATTAATCTAAATAGGTCAATTCGAATAACTGCCAGTTGTTTCTTGATATTCTCTAGATAACTAAATGCCGTTAAAACGCCCTGCAGAGGTCTTTGTAAAACAGTTGTGAGACATTTAAAATATTCCATTATGTGTTTCACAACTACGAAAAAAATCAAAAAGTATTTCGTAAAATTCGAAGAATTCGTTTGTTAATATTTTTTATCTATGTTTTCTTAATCACTGTCTATAGTAAAATTTTAAAAGTTGACTGAATGTGTTGAAACGTGAAACAGGAAACTATTACCAGAGTTATTGTTTGTGATATACGTATAATAGGTACCTAAGTACATAACTATCCCAAATCTTAGATATTGATTTAATTCATTTAGTGCACTCTGAATAATAGCCGCCCTCAATTAATAGCCGCACCATCAAACAAATTAGTGAAAAAAGCTCTAACATTTTAAGGAGGAGCATACGCCCCCTCTAAATCCGTCACTGTAAGCAACTTACTGGCTATTGATATATTTAGTTTTTAGGGTGAACCGCATTCTTTTAATTTAATAAAATAATAAATCTGATTAGGTAAACTCTTGTATTGTTGCCTTCTGGCTAGGATCGACCGTGCGGCCTCATCGAAGAGTTTCACCACATTGATCGGGTCGCTGATGATCGTGTCGACCATGGGAGGGAGTCCAGTTGTCCTATGTCTGATTGTGTCGAGGGCTGGTCAGTCGAAGATGACATGATGGGTGTCTTCGTTGGCTGCTTGGCAACGAGGGCACGTGTCAGTCGTGGCTTTTCCAAT
>JAUYWI010118872.1:0-10435 GCA_034780595.1 Parotoplana pacifica
CGGGTAGTGATAACTTGGTGGGGGCGGTCTGAACCGAGGATGACCTGGAGCTAGAAGAAAGATAATTGTAGTTCAATTAGCAAGAGAATAAAGTTAGAATTTAGTATATTCCGGACATCAATGACCTGCATAGCACATAATCTTCCAAAGAAAATCGCGCGTAAATAGTACAAAAACAACTGATGTTTCTGACAGAAAGTCCTCAGACCACTCCACATTCTTCCAAAAAAACAATTCTGTATTTCGAACTGGTTTTTGGCACTCCCCGTATATTTTTTGTTTTCCGAATAAAATCCATGGTTGCGCCTTCTATACAGAGCTGTATTATTTACACACATTCTTATTTTGAGCCAAAACATATAATATAATTCACCCCCATTAAACTACAAAAGGCAACCATAGAAAAGATAAATGAAGAAAATATGTGTATACATAAAATGGAGGATCATATAGAATTAACAACTTTTTTGGTGTAATAATAGACAAGTTTTAAAATACTCAATTCTCTGTCGTCATTGTATGAAAAATCAATAAAGGGTTTGATGACAACTCAAGTCCAAAAATTAAACTTTGTCCATTTGAGTTCACAGAAATCAATTTTTTTGCAGTATAGCTGTTATTGTTCAACCTCAAGTCCTGTGATAAAACTCAAACAAGGAACTGAAATTGGCATACTGCCAAACTACATTTAATTACGTTAACCCTTCGCACACAATGGCATCTAGGTCAAAAACCGTTATTCCGATTGAGCTAAAGTTTTGGTTTGTTATCACAAATTCTCTGTCCTAACTTTTGAACTAAAGTAGGTCACCCTGGTCCAATTAAATTTTAAAAAATTCTTAAGTTATTATTTAGTAAACATATCACAATCATTTCATTGTACAATAGATATTACATATTTTTGAAAATATTGATTTTTTTGTGTCCAGGGTGCGCAACCTAAGAGCAAATTAAACTTCAAAAAACATATTTGACAGATCGAATTTCTGGAAATTTGCTACTACTGTGCCAAATCAAGTGCTTAAGTTTTGTAGAAAATTTCATATAAAAATAATGACCCAGAAAAAAGTTATGTAGCCTTTTGTATCAGAGACTAGCATGCTCTAAGCACAATCTGTAAACCCAAGTTTTTGGTAAAAGTGGTTCATAATTTGGCAACAATAATATTATTACTTCATTCTATGACACATACATATTAGGGGTACATCCTAAGAACAAATTAAAACTCAAAAACGTTATAGTTGAAATAAAAAAATGCGCCAAACAATGTCCTTAATCATTGTAGAAAATTACATGAAAAAATATTGACCCCCCAAAAAAGGAAATAAATTTAAAAAATTGGAAGTTTAATTGCATGATAAAAAGACCAACTGTTTATTTAAATGCTTTCAAAATTGGTCTATAAACTTCTCTTCTGATACACTATTAGCGGGCCAAGTAGAACTATCATAGCTTTATCCAAAATATGAATTTGAAGTCCTCTGATTTGGGGACCAAAACCACTAAAAATGACCAACAAAACACATTTTTAGTTATTATCAACCACATTGGTTTATCTTTTTTACATAAAATACATTTTATTAAAAAAATTCATTTTAGTGGACTGGCCCTGTAATGATGGTCTTAATATCTCAGGAAATAGAAATGTGAGAAATCTCAAAATGTTATGGCCTTATTTTTGGATGTCTTCTAGATTATAAATCTCAGGTCTGAGCAAACTAGGATGTTTCATTTGCATTTTAGAGCCATTGATTTTTTTGTGCCCAATTATTATACTATTCCAAAATGACACAAAATGTCACACCATTTAGAGCCATTTACTTATGATAAGAAACAATTTTGACATGCCCTGGTGGACCCCATGGATCAGTAACCATAAATATAAAGCATCTTCTTATTCCTAATGTCTTCCTAATTCTAAATATCGATTTGCGCATAATAGGATGTTTGGTTTAAATTTTAGAGCCATTTTAGTGATTTTGGCTAAAAATATCGATTTCCTCCCAAAAATAGATAATCAATATTTCCAATTCTTTATGGAGTTGCATTACTGACATACAATGCAAATTTGAAGTCAAACGGACAAATTTCTATTTTGACCCTCTATGACGTCATCGGGCCCATTATCGATTTTCTTTACCAGAGGCGTACAGCTCAGAGGTTTGCCAACAGGGGGGGAGGGGGGTAGAAGGTTTTTTATCAATTGCAAATAATGATAAAATCACGACAAAGAAAAAAGAACGGTAATGGAACTTTCATTGACTGGCTATAAACCAAAGTACACATCAGAGGGAGAGCAGCCCCGTCCAACCTACGTGGAGGATAGCGTGCAGGAAAGCCTCGGGGTGACCAGCCAAGCCTTGGAGGGGGCGGCCTGGCGGGCGGATAACTGTAGTCATACTCGTAGTAGGGCGGCTCCTCGTAGTGCTCCTGGTGCTTCGACTCCGCCGGTGTCCACTCCTCCACATTGGGGGCGGGCGTGTAGGCGGGAATGATGGAAGAGGTGGGCGGCGCGCCGGGGACAAAGCGCGTGCCTAGAGAGCGGCCATGACCATAATCGATGACCTCGGAAGCCCCCGTATCCACAATCGGTTCACTAGTAACAGAGATGAAAATACACAACTTTCATTCTACAATCGAAACGGAAACATTGTCATCCTGGGAAATTAATTAGGTGGTTCATCTGGTCAATAGCCAATTATGTTTTCAATAGAATTCCTACAAGCAAACTAGAGTTTCATTTTCATAGAAATCTATGTACATACAATTTAAAATGTGTAAATATTTTGTAAAACGGAAGTACTCAGCTTTCAATGGATTAAAAACATCCTTATCTCTTTAAGCAACCAAAAATTAATAAAAATCTGTGCTGGATTGACAACTCACTTATAGCTGCCATAACTTCTACTCGGCACATAAGTTGGATTGTCAGCTGGGTAGTGATCCCGAGAATAACGGGCCCTAGGCGACCTGGAGCGGGACCTCGATTGCGATCTGGAGTAATAGTGACGCTCTCTGGACGAGGAACGACGTGGCCGCTTCGAATAGTATTTCGAGTGAGACCGGCGCCAGGAGCCCGATCGTCTAGAGGGGGAACGTGATCGACTTCTGGATTGTGACTCAACACTGGACTGACTGGAAGGACTCCCGGATCGGCTCCTGTTGATGCGATTAATGGTGGCCTTCACAGAGGAAGGTGGTGATGTCTTTAAAGCACGCTTTGGAATGATCGGTATTTTCTCTGCAACAGGCTCCTGTTTAATTTTAGGTTTAGTCTCAGGTTTGACATACTTATTACGCCGATTCTAAAAATAAATTACAACCCGGTCGTATACTTAATGCAACCATTTTCACCTAAACTCTCTGGTTATACTCAAATAAACTACATATTTAAAAAAAATCTCAATGTCAAGTTTACTTTTATAGTAGACATAGCATTAAAGGGTTTATGCCTAATTCAAAGTACTTGTGAGTATATATCCTCTACCCCTGTAAGAAATAACCGATACAAAAATAACAAGGCTAGAAGGGTTCAAGCTGAACTCTAATCGACTACAGAGTTTTGTCTCACTTTTTACTCTTTAAAACAGTTCATAGACTACAAGGTACATAATAACGTCTGGTAAGAAATGGTAAAGTATACCACGTGCCCTTTAAAAAGACTAAGTACAAAATCCTTCGACACTAGTCTGGTGACAATGTGAATTGCCACATTAATTATCTGTATTCACAAATTGCCACACAACTTACTCGCAGTTCCTTCACAGCGGGTCCTTCTGGCTGTGCATTGGGCACCACGTTGGGCTTCTTTAAGCACTCAGGCACATCCAGAGAGTCATCCGAACAGATGTGCTTCAAGTTGGCTAAGGCTTTTGCTCGCTCCATTAGGGCGGCTGATTGGTGGGTTTCCATCTAAACAAAACAAAGTGGTATTACTTTTCTATTGGAACTTGTTGCAAGAACTATTTCCGAAGGCTATATGTAGCACGCTATCACTACTCAACACACAATGAGGCGACATACTGTGTAACCGCTGGTCTAATTGCATCATTTATCATATCCCCACTGCTACCCCGTGAGAAGGTTTAAAATTGTTGATTTAGTTGCGCGCACATTGCTGAATGTCTTGGCTCAACTGGCCTGCTCAATTGGATGCATAGGAAGTGATTTAGTTAATGCCAGAAACAATTTAATAAGAAAGAACTGAAATTTTGACATAGGGGCATTAGAAGTGGCTGGGGCTGTATTAAATATAATATTTTAGAAGCTTGTAAGTGTTACATATTATTAGTTAACAGTATTTTTAGTGGGAAATTTGGTGGAAGATTCAGCAAGATATTTGGTGGTAGATTCAGTTTAGAGGCCCAAACATGTCTCCCAGTAGAATAAAATATTTCCAGTGGGAGATTCAGCTCCAAATCTCTCTCTGAATATCTTTCTGAATATGCCACTAAATATTTAATAATATAGTTTTGTTCTTTTACTTCCAAATTAAACCCATTTTCTTTTTTTAATAAAATTGTAATCAATAACAAAACTAAGGATTTCACCAAGTTCAAAGTTCTACTAATACAATCTTAACTCTAAACTGATTTTTACACTTCTAACCCTAAATCCTGAAACTGATGTTATTACACATTGCTAATCCTAAGCCTAACAACTCTCTAACCCAAAAGACTTGTCTTGATCTCAAAGAGATCTGACTTCACCAAAAGAGCCTTGTTCAAACCAAATTGAAATATCCAAAATCCACAAAACAATCCAGTCAGAAATGAAAAATGTAAAAATCGAAACTATGTAATCATGTGCATCTTGTGCTAAACCCAAGCTGAAGCATGATAAGATCATCAGTCAAGCTTGGTGATTGAATGTACTATCTAGTATATCCAAAATCCACGAAACAATCCAGTCAGAAATGACAAATGTAAGCAACAAGAAATATGGTGTGGGACTTAGGACCTTCAGCAGTGAGTTTTAACCAGTTTTATGTGTACACAACCATCACTCTTCTCTTAATCTAGTTATTATTCAAAATGTAAAAGGCTAAATAAGCACTAGTTGAATTAAAAGGCAAATCAAAATAGACTTTTGAGATGGTGGAATCATTGCATTTATACCAACAATTCATATTCCTTATGTAAGAAATGTAATGGCCATGGCTGACTGAAGAACCAATATGACAAATATTTCCAAAATATCATAATTGTGGTTATTATTGGAAACAACCACATTTATGCAGTTTTTTGTAAGTCTACCAAAACTAGTATTACTAAATCTGTTGATTAAAATAGTTAATTTTCTGGGAAAATTGATAGTATTATAAGTGATAAAATGTGGTGTAACTATTTGACAATTAATTAATTTTTATTCACCAGCAAAAAAATTTTATTAATTAATTAATTTATTTATTTAATTCTTTACAGTTGTGGGAACACTTTCTATTTGATATTTGACAATTATTACAAAATCTATCATTATTAGTTTAGTGATAAAATGGATTACTGTCAATATCAGGAATTTATTTGATGATGTAATTAAAGTGATCATCACTGGCCAAAAAGGAATAACAACTGGAGCAAATGTATATAGTTTCAGAAAGACCATTAAAATCAATATTGTTATTACTAATGATTTTAAGGAAAGCTTTGAGCATCTTGTTGATCTGTGGTATCAAAGAAATCATATTACGATTTTAATAAACTAATAACATCCTTGATATAACTTAACCTGCTTACTTCAAACTCTAACCTGATGACTAAGGCAACAATAACCAACTATCCAATGGGTCCTTGGGCACTCAGGAATCCAAGGGAATGAGGAAGTTGATGGGGTTGCCAAGCATGCAGCCACACTAAACCAAGAAACATACCCCCATAGACTTCAAGACAGCCAAGGAAAGAATCCTCAAAAACACCACGAGGAGTTGAAAAAATAGCAGAAAGAAGGACCTATAAATCAAGGACCATCCTTAAGATGCCATTATCTTGGTCCAATTAAGGATGGACCACTGTCCCCTCCTAAGAAGCTACAAACACTGAATTGAGAATGAAACATCTCCC
Organism: Parotoplana pacifica; assembly: GCA_034780595.1. Taxonomy (NCBI): domain Eukaryota; kingdom Metazoa; phylum Platyhelminthes; order Proseriata; family Otoplanidae; genus Parotoplana; species Parotoplana pacifica. The sequence goes on from JAUYWI010118872.1 coordinate 6,060, forward strand.
ATTTGTAGTCATTGTTAGGATGCAGAAGAGGACACCAAAGACCTACTAATTGACTGCCATTAATGCACTGATGATCAGCACCAGCATTTTCATGCAACAACAAAAAATGCTTTCAATTCCTGCATATATGACAGAGGATTCTGTTACAATTCCAACATATATGACAGAGGATTCTGTTGAACTGGTGGAAGTTCAACAACAAAAACCAAACAATTATGTGTTGTCAAAACTTTCGAATCAACCAATGTTTCTAATATGTTCCAGATAACAATCCTGAGAGTTATCTGACTAAAATATCAATAATGTTTGAAAAAATATATAGATCACTATTTTTTAGATCCTAGTGAAATGAATTAAATAAACTTTGGTTTTTGGACTTGATGACCATTAAAATAATATTTGTGAACTTTCCAAGGTACCCATGTATCAAATTTTAGTCCAGTATATATCCAAGGGAGTGTTCTTAGGCAATTCACCCTGATGATGATGGATTAATAAAATTATCACCTTTCTATTTGTAGAATTGAAAATGAAATATCATTACATTTTTCTGCCTTTGACGAAGGTAGCATTCTGGAATCTAGCAACTCTGGATCCAGTAGTAATCAATTCTGAACATGTTCTCTCAGTGTTTCCATCTCACAATAATTTAGTGCAACTTAGCTATCACTCTATTCATTGTTATAATATAAAGGCAAACCAGCATCTTTCACTATGTGTTGCTAATACCAAAGAGGATATATCAGAACTTGTTATCAAAATTTTGTAAGTAGTTATTTTTATTCTAAATATTAATATAGCTACATTTTATTTAATTTATGTTTATTTATTATTTTTTCAAGTATATATTCTTTTGCTTTATTCTTAAACATCACCATGCATAGTGTTTAAGTAGACCCCAAGCATGTTTTTTCCATATCTTTCATTTGTATCCTGAGTGCTTTTTTTATCCAATGCATTTACATAATTTATCAGTAATTTTTATCAATGATATGTATAATTCTAGAAAAGGAAGTACAAACAAATACAAGTGTGAATTTTTATGCAATATTACAAATTATGAGTTTAAACAAAAATTATTGTTGTTTGCATAGATTAATAAAAAACTTAAATTTACAGAGATAGAATGTTTGTAGGAATTAATGTTTATATACTGGCATTTTATGAGTCATCGGGTCACAGGCATAGGTATGTGACATCACATTATTTGGGTAAAAGTACATCTCGAAGGTAAAAAGAATTCAATATTTAGGAGAGCATTGTAAAAAATACATTGTGTCAAAAAGGTATCACGTTTTGAAGGGTATTGGAAAAATTCATTACTGCTTAAAGTACATCTTGTGTCAGCATCTTATGGTTTTGGTGGTAAGACTACATTATGGGTCTCAGAGTCATGTGGTATGATTTCATTACACTAAAGTACATCTGTTGTGACATGGCATCAAATTCTACTACTTATAGCTTTCTGATTTCTGATGAAAACTGGTTGAGTATGCAGTCAATAATAATTTGTTTCTTATTTTAATATTGTTTTCTAAGATTATATTAATATTACCATTTTAGAAAAAGACCTTCAAATTGTGATGAATCGATTATTTTATCAATGCTTCGAATGAAATTAGGTAATAATAACTCCTTTTGAATTCACACAATCGAATTATTTTTCTAAAAATACAACTTTATATTTAAAATATGTTGCTTTCCTATTATATGAAATATAATTTAAAGTATGTCTTTAAAAACCATGAATACACTATTGGCCATTTTGAAGATTTTTTCTCTTGAAAATAAGAATATCAACACTCCTTTGTATTCAGTGCTAAGAATTTTATAGCAACCAAACATTCACAATAGAAGGTCAACTTGAATAATGTAGAGTGAAAAAACATGCTGTTGTCGATGAATTAGATTTTGGACATCAACTAGCTTTTGTCATATCTCCAAAGGTATAAAACATCTTCAAAATTTAAGTTAATAAGCATCGAAAATGGGGGTTTACCTAGTGCTATAACTCAATCTATGGTTTTATTTGTTTTATAGAAACATTTGATAAAATTTAGACATTTTGGGGACCACTCCGTTTTATAATACTGCATTATTTGTTGAGAACTAAATTTGGACATTTTCAGTGTTGCTTTTATTGATTAGTTATTCAAAAGGGGTGACCTCCTCCATTAGCTGATTTTAATCTGAATCTGTTATATGATCAGGTTTAATGCTATGTAGTTAAAAATGGGGGGGGGGGTAATATCTAATGACGAAATTTGGTATCGGTGTAGTAGATTCTCTTGCAGATTCTTTAAAATAAAAACATTTAATTTCAGACGCGCTAAGGTCATCTAATGAGAAATTGAAGTATACTTTTTATAAAAATTGATTCTGAGGTTAAATATACATCGATAAAAATCACAAATCACTTTTTAGAAATATTAATTTTTGTGACACAAAAATCGATGAACAAAATTGTTTTAAAACAAATGAATTTGCATTATTGAGATCCCTGCCCTTTACCAATTTTATTTTCAGAAATAAACGAATCTCAGATACCTGTGTACCTAATGGTACCTGTCCCCTGCGACCATCGAATGAAATATTTTAATGTAGTAACAAAGCCAGGTTGACCCTTCGATTATTGGGCGTTCAGTGGACCCCAAATTAACATATTAGGGAGTTTTGTGTTATCAGAATTTTCAACTGAGTTCAATGGAATTAAAATTATGTACTTGGATTGCTGCTGTCTACCATTAATTTATATTTGACGCAGGTACCAATAGAATTATTTCTTCCAGAAAAGGAAATTCCAAAACTAAAGAAAATTCTAAGGCTAAAATAAATTACAAGAAATAATAGATTATTGTACAATGAGAAGGTGATCTATGTATGATAGTCTTTGTTGCCAAGTAGACTGGAAATTTAGTTGTTTTGAAAATAAATATATCTATTATTTCGATGGGCGGGTGACCTCGACGAAAAAGGTTGCAGCGGGGACACAAATTGTTGGATCCATCTGAAATTTTCAGAAAATTTGCTAACCCTTCGTGGTCCCAGGGAGGGACTGATGTAAATCGGAAAATGCTCGAAAACGCTTTAACCGATAGGAATGAAATTTGGTATCAGTGTACTAAATTCTCTTGCTGATTTTTTAGTAAAAAGTGTTTGCACTCTGACCCCCCACCCAAGGTCACCTGACGGCGCTCTGAAAAATCGAAGTTGGACCAAATGGCCAAAATATACTTTTTATAAAAAATCGTTTCTGAATTCAAATATTGATGAATTTGAATAATATTTGGTAGCTATATTACAAACATTTCATTGATTTTTTTAGAGTGCAACCTGATTTCCAAAAGAAATTATGATTTTTTTGGTCCAAATTTGGTCATTTCTGAAACTCCTACGTATTTGGATTGGATAAATAGGAAATTTGATTTAACTCATAAAATATCTTAACTTTAACCAAAGTCTCAAACTGAGGTTCATTGAGGTTTGGCCTGGGCACGAACAATGCATCAATTTTTTTAAAGATTATTTAGAAAATCAATATAAGCTATAATAAATAATTTTGAATGATAAACTTAGAAAACATTTTATTAAAGAATAATTTTAGCAGACCTGCCCTGAACTGTTGGCCTCATATCTCTGGAACTATAAAACTGAGCAATCTCAAAATTTAATACATTGTTTTAGATACCTGAATTATAAATCTTATGTTTCAGCCAAATGTGCTGACGTTGAAGGGCTGTGCCTCTTGGCCGGACATAACGCTGCTGTAGACTGGCAACATAGTGGACAGGAGACTCATCCACTATGTCGCCAGTCTACAGCAGCGTTATGTTCGCCAAAGTCAGCACATTTGTCCCACATACTTCTAGACATGGGCGTTGGAAGGGGCTGTACCTTCTGAATTATAAATTAAATATCAGATTTCAACAAAATAGGGTGTTTCATTTGGATTTTATGGTAAATTAAGTTATTTTAACCCAAAATATCGTTTTAGGCAAAAAAATCGATAATCACTATTTTTCTGGATTTCTATTACTTAGGTCCTAGTGGATCTATACACTAAATTTGAAGTCAATCGAACAATTTCATTGTTTGGGTTTGTTGACGTCATTGGTTCCTAAATCGGCCCCCATACTGATTTACAATTGTCGATGAACCTGTGTACCAAATTTCAGCTTAATCTATACACGGGAGGTATGAAATCCTGGGGGGAATCTCCCTCTGTGACCACGAGGTATATTTTTTAGGTGTGAAAACGGGGATTAACTTATAATTAATTCTCATATAAGCATATTCGTTACATTTAATGTTAGTCACCATGATCTTGGATAATATAATATAAAATAAAATGGACAAAAGATCAAAAATATAATGTT
>JAUYWI010118883.1:0-10435 GCA_034780595.1 Parotoplana pacifica
AGAAACAGAGGTATAATAGACATCATTTATTTTTAAGAGGTCTGTTTATTTCACTCTGACAGAGTCGCCGATCCTCATTCTTTCCAACTGACCACACCTACGCTTTCCCCAAGCTTCAATCCAACCTTTCGACATTCTCTCCCAGGACAACCTTCCCTCGTCCTTTCCACTTCGAGAGTCCATGCCCCTTTTACACCACTGTTCTCTTCCTTTCTCAGGACGTGACCACAACATCTTAGACAGCTCCATCTCACTACCTCTCCAATGGACTCTCGTAGGTAGACCAAGCTTTTCTATCAACGCTGCTTAACTCAACATATCTTTCTAACCTTTTCTACCATTGATCTTACTAGCAGTGATCGATCTTTACCCTACAAAGTGACCTTATCAAACAAATCTATGGATCATTCATTCTATTTATTATTAAACTATGCCATATCTTTCAATTGGCAGGCCAAATTGCACCACGCGATCATTCTGATAGATGTCCTCTTAGGGAGTGATCAAGAGTTGTAGATTCACAGACTGACTTATCAATCGTAATGCCTAGGCTGCCACCGTAAAACACCCTCTTGATCATGAGATGGCATTAAGTAGCTACTTAATGAAGGCCATACACTACCGCCGTTATCTGCAAACACTGCCTAACGATCAAATAATTGACAAGAAAATACACACCGCCATCTTAAATTAATTCAACGAACAAGATGGCATACTATGTAGTTCAATTTGTGCCGAACTAAATAAACATACCTACTGGCTACCGGTGCTACTCATACAAAGTATATTTGTTTAGACATTTTAGATACACTGATCGTAAAACTGAATGTCAGAAGCTTCTTTATGAAATTAAAGTCACCATGTAGGTCCCTACCAATCAATATTTTCCAACTTGGCTTACAGTGCCAACTGGTAGCTAAAAAACAGACTTTTATTTTTTTTCATGATTCAGCATTGAAATGTTACCCAAAGACATGCTACAAAACAAAAATCTTCGAATCATAAACTGAAAACCTCGTATCTGAGAATATTTGATTTAATTTCTGATCACAAGATTCTCCCAAATAAGACCTAACTAAGGCTTAGTTAGTCCAAACCTGCATACGGTTACTTAAAGGTAGGTCTGTATCTTGGCAAATAACGTCATTTTTTCAAAATGGCCGCCATCTGCATGATATAGGGGCAATATCTAAGAAACTAAGCATTTTAAAACTACTTAATTTATTAAGAGATCTATAAGTAAAAGATATTCTCAAGGTCACACGAGGTCAACCTATGACGTCACAGACTATTTTTTAGCTAGAATCGGGGGAAAATAATATAAAGATGGATTTAGACAAATTTTAAAACTTGTAGATAGACATCCTCTGACATCGATATTTAACCCTTAAAATGTTTACTGATCGCACTAGATCAGAGACTAAGTGGGAGCTATTTTGGCAGGTCCTTGAGGGATTTCTACCCAGTCTAAAACCGCATGTTTATATTCTAAAAACAATTCTCTATATTGGGTATTTGAGTTTCTGTAAGGCATTTGAGGTTTCTAATGATGCTTGAGAGCTGGTGGAACTTATGTGACCAGGTCTTGGAAGCAAGAACAGGGTGCTAATACGCTCAATAAATGCTTAGTGTCCGAAACATAAAATATTTCATTTTGAACTGATTGAAGCCACATTCTGGTTTTAAGGACCTTTCAAAAATAACTATCATCATATTCTGGCATCTAGGACCTGGTAGCATAGCTTTCAGAAACTATACGTATCATTGGAAACCTCCAAAGCATCACGGTAAAAAATAATAGCATTTTGAAGGACAAAAAATGTGTTTAGAATCCAGAAATGAGGCCCGGGGATAACTGGAGCTTTAAGGATGTACAAAGTCGCTCTCAGAACCACCTGGACCACTTTGGCGCCTATCAGTGTTTTACAGAAAATTAGAAACCCAATATAATGGCATTAGAACAATTGAAAAGTGTCTACAATATGTCCTGCCAACAAAACTACTTGTAACACCGAGAAACATTCTGGATCACAGTTCGATCAGTATACAGTCAGTTAAATATTGGTTTCAAAGGATGCATTACCTCGATATCTACAAAGTTTTAAAATACATATACAGCCCCGCCATCTAACTGCATGTTAAGTAAGTGTTTTATGAAGATTGTCACATAAAGACAACTTTTTGAAAGAAGTAACCATTTCAAATCTGAAACCTAATGGTTTTAAAGAATATTCTAAAAGTGAAAGATTTACAACTTTTTTTCTAATTGCTTTACAAAAATAAAAGTCTACCGGAGAAAATGAAGTGAGTTTATCACAAATCTTTTACTTTTGACATATTCTTCAAAACCATTAGGTTTCAGATTTGAAATGGCTACTTTTTCAAAAAGTTGTCTTAATGTGACAATCTTAAAAAAACACTCAGTTAGATAGGGGGGCGACGTTATTAATTGGCGGGGCTGTATTTATGTGGAACAACATATTTTCATTTAAGTCTAAATTCATCTTTTATACTATTTTCCATTGCTTCTGGCTAAAAATGGTCTATAACCCGTATGATATTGAGATTGTGTTATTCTTGTAGACTGGAGGATTCCTATCAAGCCAAAAAGTATGTTGATCTTCAAAATATTGCTAAAATCAATCTAATGATACAAATTAGTTTGAAAACATCGCATCTGTCATTTTATCCAGTATGAAAACCCGGTAAAAGTTTTAAGACAAGTTTGTAATGTTATGGTATGCTAATTACAATGTCATGAGCAAATATTAAGTTATTAGGCAATACCAAATGGAAATAAAACTTTTTTGATTTTCTGCTACAAGGTTTTCAATCTAAGCCAACGATCTATCAGTCTATAAGGAAGGATATTTGTGTAACCTGGTAAAACATTGCACGTAACGCAATCGAGTATGTGCTGGCACTTCGTCAAATCCAACATCTCCACTCTAACCGACCTGATAAGATTGCAGTTAAATGCTAATCAAAGAGAAAAAAACTAGGAAGTTGTGTTAAAAGAACGACCCGGTGGTGTAGAGCAGACGCAGGTGGTCCCAGAATACCAGGTTGAGCACCGTGTGTGGTCCGGCCCGACAGAACACGGCAAGGGCACCCTTGTACAGAGCCCAGGGGCCCTCGGCTTTCACCACCTTGAAGAAGGCATGCCGCAGTCCTGCAGACAATGAACACAACAATCGTGTTAGAAGTCGCACACAAACGCGACCATTGACACCCCACATAAATAGTGGCTTACTCAAATTGTTACAAGTAAATTATACAAAGAAAACCTACACTTCAATAGCTAATCAATAATACGACACCTTCGACAAGTGACATGATTACATAATGATGTCGTAATCATGCCGTATTTTCGCAATTAATGCTTGTCCGTCAAACATTCAAACAACTATAATAAATTTATTGACAAATTCTGACAAGTATATCATTATACAAATACTTTTATTTATAAACATACCCAATCTAAAACCCAAGTATAGCACGACAATGAATAATTCTATTTACCTCTGTAATAAAGACCTTTGCCCAGGTTGTCCGTCGGTTGGTTGTAAATCCTGGTAGAGAGGAAGTCAAACGGTGACATGCACAGCGTGACCGCAAACCCGCTCATCATACTGGCCAGAAGCGTATTGCTCAGGGTGGACTTTTGCACGATCTACAGATTGACAACAACAACAACATCATCATCTTTTTTTTTATACTTGGCACACTAATAACAATATCTAATTTGAAGTCATTCCAAAAAACCATAGACAAAACATACCATAGATATGTCAAGATAATGGTCATTTTATATATGAATCAACACGCGGCGTACCACAAACTTTTGCAGTGAAAAGTTGAATTATTTATTTTTTATGTCGTTTTTTATATAAAAACGACGTAATTTTATTTTTCATAATTACGACATAAACATGCTTATTGATGAAATACATTAAATGAATCCATAAGAACAAACTTAAACAGATCAATGTGACAAAAATCCTTATGTATAAGATAGATTGTAGTGTCAGTGGAAGAACATTAAATTCTGAAATTAAGTAAAAAATACGTTGAACCTAATAATATTAATTTATGTGCAGTAGGTTTTAAGCAGTAATTTAAAAAAAAATCGACTGCTGTCCTGTCCCTAATCGAGCCGTCTTTGGCCTACCAGGGCCCTTTTTCGGGAAGGTCCAGCACCACCTTCATCTCCTCGTTGTTGTGTTGGCATCGGTGGCGGCTGGATAAACCAACGATGGTCCTCAGGTATACTAGGAACTTTCTTTGCTGGAGATGCAAGCTTCGATTCTTGAAGAACCTTAGGAGTACACACTGGATAAGACGAAGTCTAGAATTCACAATGTCGGATAAGGTTGCATCTGGCGGTAGATCAAATAAATCTCGAAGCAGAGCAGATCGTGTCATTTGAGGATCAGGACATAAAACGTGGGTTGTTGCTGTGCTATCAGTTGATGAAGCCAACCGTTTATATGTAACATTTCCTCCGTGAAACCCAAATACATAGTTAAAGGTAAATCCAACTGGAAGCGATTTCAAATGTTTGCGTAAAACTGTACCCCAATAAAAAAGTCAGGGCTCTCTACATAGGTACAATCGACATTTTCAACTGCAGTGAATGTTTCCACAAGCTCCTTTGGAACAAATAGGTATACACATACTCTTCAAACAAATCCTTCCATTGTAGAAGTTTGTGGCCAGGGTGATCGATGTACAACAATGGTTTGCGGTGAGCACATGCATGTCCGGGTTCAACATTCCATGAGTTTATGTGGGACAAAATTGCATCTTTGTCACTTTGAGTAACAGCATGAGATGGTGGTGTTGTACTTTGAGAGTCTCTGCAAACGTGAAAAGGCACGAATTTCTATTTTAGAAAATTGTCTGGCCATTAGGCCGAGAATAATCTGCCTTTTCCGAATCATTAGAATCTTTTGTTTTATTCCATGACACTAAATATTCTTCCATTTCATTCTTTGACATTTTTGTCTTTACTCTTTGATATGCGGATGCTTCACGTTCTTTTCTAGTTATCAACGTCCGTGTTTTCCCTTCATTTTTCAACTGTTCATAGCCTCCATACATTATTCAATGAATTATTAAGAATTGTGAACAGCAGTTTATAAGTAAAGAACTAACAGATACTATCTCTGGATTTTCATGTTTGAATTTGACCATAGAATTTTAATTTACTCTAGTCTAAGCCTACCTAGTTATCCTAGCTAACAGATACCTACTATCTCTGGATTTTCAGTAATTGATTAATCTATATTAGTTTGACTTCAAGTTTCTATGATTTTGAAAATACCAGAGACACTGGTGTACCATGTGTTGACTCAAAGCTTTATTAAGTTGTTGCTGTACAATATTATGCAATATTTTATAACTGTAAATTCCTTATAAATATTTGCATCTTTATTTATTATCATGTGCATTGTTTTTAATCAAGTATAACATTGTTAGGTTATATAAAATTGTATCTATTTCTATAAAATTAGATAGTCACTAATGTTGTGTAAATAAAAATCTTAATTATGTTACTAATCTGAAACTACATTTTTGTCATGTGGACTTTTTTTATTGGAATTGTCCATTTACATTTGTCTAACACAATCTTTATAAAAATAAAGAATCAATAAAATAGAAAAAAAAAACATACACAGTATTCATTATTAGTCAGATAAACTGATTCAATGTAAAAACTGCAGAATTGAGTATTGGAGAAAAAAAATTCTATTTTTATTAATCAATTACTTTTGTATCATAAAAATTTGTAGTTTTAGAAAGTAGAAAAAAATCAGTGTCCATCTCTCAGCATCCATTACATTATAAAAATAGAAACATAAAACACTTTGAAAATAACAATGCATATTTACTAACTACCAAATGTACTCCTAGAAAGTAATTTTAAATAAGATATATGTATAACTTCAGAGAAATTTGAAAATAGTAAGTATCTCCAGAAAAACATGAATTTCTGTATCAGTGTCTATTACCACTTTAAAATTTAATTTCACACCAAGATTTACATTTAATAATAAATCAATACTTAGAATATTTGAACAATAGTAAGACCTGAACTGGACAATAGACCAGAACTTCAATTAACTATTTATTTAATGACTATCATGTGAAATGTATTCTGATTCAGCATTCATTACTACTTGTAATTGATCATGAACATTAAAGATATGGATTTAGTTTCAGAATAATATATAATATTTGGTCCTGATTTTCTAGTTGAATTTAAAAAAAACATTTTATAAGATTCTATAATCATCCTCTTTTATGTACAGTTCACTTAATTTGCTACGGTAATAACCTAAGTTTATTTATTTCTCAAAACAAAATACTTATAAGTTAATGCATTCAAATTTATATAAAACAAATATTCAAATACAAAATAATAGTTCTAAGTTAATCATTGTGACATACAGATATGTCTACTCATATGTCCATAGGTACATTCCCCATGATTTATAATTTAAATCACTAAAATTTCTCCAACATAAAGAATCTCTTGGGTTCTTTTTTCTTGACAATTCTCTTCAGTAGTTAAAGAAGACTTGTGGCAAGGTGCTCCATTGACTTCAATGGTTAAAAAGCTTGCTGATTCTTCTCTAATGCTTCCCTCAGACCATAAGATAATGCACCAAGCATTAATTGGTTTCACATAGTCTTCTGCCTATCTGTAAAACTTTGCTTTTTTTCTTTCTCCATCATTATTTGAATAGCTACATTTGTAACTACATTACATCAAATGGTACTTCTTTTCTTCATTTGGAGACATGTTAAATTACAATACCATGGCTAGAATATCTTTACCAGTTGGGTCATTCAAGCAGGATTTAACAAATGGAAGGTGGCACTATGTTTCAGATTTTTTTTATTTTCTACTGTTATGTTCTACATGATAAAAAAATTCAAAAATTTATCTTTTATCTTATGTACTTTCTGACTATGGCCTTTTAAAGAGCAGTACTGTACCATACATGTAAAAATTCCACTCCATGGTCAACATTGTATATTTTGCTAATTTGAAATTATTATAATTGTTTTATATTATTTAATAAATAAATGAGTTTTGTATATTTATAAATCTATGCAACAAAGTATTCAAAACATATTTTATTGTTCATTTACAGAATATAAATTACTGACTTCAAAATGAGATAATTTTTGAAAAAAAAATTTTTTTGTCAATTTTATCTATTTATAACTTTTTTCTGTATCTGAATAAATACTAATCTCATGTAACCAGAAACCCTGCCATGTAATAAGTATTTAAAGGAAGAAAGTTTTAGTTTATCTAAAAACAGAAATAAGCTATTTATGAACAAATATTGTTCCAGACCATAATTTGGTTACATTGTAAAAATGTCCAAACTTGAATTGGCTGTCATTTTTTATTGATTTAAATAAATGAAAATGTTTGTTTCAGAATCGTAATTTATATAATCTGTTCAATTAAAGATCACAGAAAAATGTTATTAGCATCTGAAGTAACGTTTAAATGTACTAAATTATGGTCCAGAGCAATAATTGTCCATAAATAGCTTATTTCTGTTTTTAGATAAACTAACTATTTTCATTTAAATACTTATTACATGGCAGGGTTTCTGGTTACATGAGATTATGTATTTTTTCGAAAATTATCTCATTTTGAAGAGTCAATAGTTATTTTCTGTAAATAGATAAATGAACAATAAAATATGTTTTGGATACTTTGTATATAAATATACAAAACTCATTAATTTATTAGATAATGGAAAAAAGTTATAATAATTTCAAAAATTGCATATTACACAATTTACCCATGGAGTGGATTATTTATATGTGTGGTACTGCTCTTTAAAAGGTCATAATTCCGAAAGTACACATTATAAAAGACTAAAATTTTATACTTTCATCATTAGAATATAATAGTACAAAAAGTAACAAAATCTGAGACATAGTGCCATCAAACTTTTTTTTTTAATTTTGGCAAGTTAATAATCAGTTCTAATTTTCAATCACTACTCCAAGCAAGAGATCAGCTAATCCACTAAGCTGAGTTTTTGTTTACTTTTAATGTTTGAATCTATTTATAGACTACTTGTTCTTATGTGCCTACCATGCATTACCTTGTTGCCTCATTCTTGACTTGTGGTCACCCTCCATCACAGATTTTTCCAATTAGCATGGTTCTTTGTTTTAGTTTTCAGATCTTCCAGAGACAATAATAGATTAGTATATGATGAAATAGAATGATACTATCTAACTCTATGAAAGGTACTTAATTTCTATGGCTTAAGTTCAATGACTCAACAATAACATGAACACATTCAAAGTCAGAATTTTTACACCAGGATATGATTTTTCATTAAAACATTTTTTTATATAACAACTATCAACCACAAGGATTTATTCTAAGGTAAAGAATTATGATTTAATTTTATACTTTTAGATTCCCTGTCGACTTCGACATCCAAGTATTTTGTGTCTTGGAGAGTCATGTCAATCCAAGTCATCCTATCAATTGGTCACAGAAATGGCAAGGCCACTGGTCCTCTGTCTTGAGAAGCTAACCAAGGAGGAAATTCTATTAGGACTCTACTCTCTTCTACAAGGTCTTCACTTTTTACATTCTGTAGTAAGTGTTGGTTTTGTGTTTTGTGGCTTCCAATACTTTTCTTTTGAATATTTTCTACTTTTTCTCTTATGCAAATTAGCAAATTTTCTTTACTTTTATGCTTTGATATGAAATATACGAACATTTTATATTGCTCAGGCACTGATTATGCCTAGCTGATGTGGCCCAAAAAGGCCGAAACAGCTGTCCTTGGCCACCATTTGCGAGTAATATAAATAAGTAGTAAAATTTTATCAAAGTATACCTGTTTTTTTAAATTATTATTCTTAAACTAATTTGTAGAAAGAACACAACTTTTAATTCAATTATTGCATTTCATCCACTAAGTGGCAGTTGAAAAACCTTATACACTGGAGTGCAATAAGAATCGCCACCCTACAATTGATATTTTTGATAACTTAATAGGCATAGATTTTAATTATTGAACATACCAAATGAATAGAAATCATCCAATTGGTTAGGTAAATCATAGAGTAATTGTTATACAGAGGTCCGACTCTCGCTGGATCTCTATCTTTTCTATATTAAATAAAATTCAACGATTTTTATAATAATTTGTTAATTTGAGGCTCTACAAAGTAGCATAATTTTTACACAAATAGATTCATAGATTGATAAATTAAGATTTTCTTTAAAATATTAGCGAAACATGTCTTTATATCCAATGTACAGTCTGTATAGCAATGGTATGATTCATATGAATATTTTATATATAATTACTTTTTCTATTGAGAACAACCTCATAGTAGTATAAAACTGCATACACATCCAGCAAGAGTCGGACCTCTGTATATATTTATTACTCTATGAGGTAAATCAGAGATACTAACTCTCCAATTGATTAATTTAATTAGCATAGAAATCAATAAATTTGTGAGTTAAATATAAAAACTATTTTGGATAAAGTATCTCTATTTTACTATCTGGTACCACTATGAGAAAACTAATATTAGTTGGACGTGCCATTGGCATTATGGAATGTGGCAGAAGCATAAAGCATACTACTCGTTTACTTCAAGTAAGTAGAGACTCTGTCCGATGTTGGTACGCAGAATTTCCACGTACAGGAGTAGTTAGTACTGGACATTCTACCGGTCGTCCAAAGAAGACCACGAGCTGATAGACGTCTAAGAATAATAGTTGACAACAACAGATTTTTGTCTTGTCGTCAAGTACTTCATATTTGGGGAAAGGTATCTCGTTGGACTCTCAGCTGACGCATGAAAATGGTGGGTTTTAAGAAGTATCGAGCTCCAGATAAACTTTATTTATCAGATGCCAATACAGCTGCTAGATATCGCTGGTGACAAAACCATGTCTTCTGGCCTGAGGAACGGTTTCAGAAAGTAGTCTGGTCTGATGAATTTTGGTTTAAGCTCTTCGAGAATGATTGGTATGGAGGCAACGAAGTGAGCGATACAGGAATAATCTAGTTCAGCAGCATACTCAGGCAGATGGAGGTTCTGTTCATGTTTGGGGTGCTATGTGGTATGATGGAAGGTCAGCTCTTCAAACCTCCCTGAAACTGTTAATGGTCCAGTCCACGATACATCGCAGTCCTCACTCGTTTTTTAAGGAGTTCAATTGCCTCAAGGTAACTGAATTTGGCAGCAAGATAATGCTCCAGCACATAACTCTTGTACACGGTTTTATTGAAGACAGTCAGGTTCCAGTGCTAGATTGGCCCTCTTAAGTCTTCTAACTTAAATCCTATTGAGCACCTATGGGATTATTTGGGTCGTCGAGTTGCCGAGTACAATACTCCAAACCTCCAGAGACTAGCTG
>JAUYWI010118894.1:0-10434 GCA_034780595.1 Parotoplana pacifica
CCCTCATCATCCTTTGTGTTACCTCCAAAGTCTCCGTCCTGCGCGTGTTAAATATAAATGTTATTGTAGATATTTTTAGATGAATGATATTTTAAATATTAGAGCTAACAAAGTTAAAATTTTAAAATTTTATAGGCAACATCTTTAATTTGATTCCATTTTATTTTTCTATATTAGAAAGTTCTCTTGTATGAGAGGTTCTGCACCTAAATGTCATGTAAGATATAATTACTGACTGAGTAGGTAGGTACTCACTTCTGTTATCGCGGTGTTGTTTTTATATTCGTCGCACTGACATATACACCAATCACATTGAGTGAAGAACAACCAGGTTAAAGGGCCATCGCTACTCTTCTTGCAGCTTTTAAGAGATTTGCATCCGCTATTGTCAAGGACGTATTCATCCCCCTGGTCGCATTTAAAGTTACAGTTGCCATACAAGGCGTGTTCATTCAAAATTATTCTGCCGCAGCTAATGAAATGAACTAATGTCGCAAAAATAACAGCCAATTTAAGCATTTTGTTATCTCTACAAAATCAAAACAAATTATAGTAGTTAAAAAGAACATGTATAACATCAAAGTTATATTTATACCCATACCAAAATAAAAAATGTAGACTTTAAGCCTGGTTCACAACAAAAGTTGCCCGATGACAAGTAGTTTTGTAGTTCAGTCTTTTTTGTAGTTTTGAAAATTTTGTATTGTCGCTTTAAAGTTTTGTAGTTTTGTCACCAGCGATTAATTTGTGTTCACATATAAAGCGTGTCTATTGGTACGAAGCTAACCAGATGCCGGCAATAGTAAGATGAATGAGAATACATTGGGGAGATAATACAGCAGTACAACATACTTGTGACTGCCCAAATGTCGTCCCATCCACATAATTATGTAGGTAATTATTTGAGAAGGTTATCATAATTAAAATATTAAATTAAACTAAAAGAAGTTTTATTATCTATGTTGCCTTTTACAACAAGATAGATTATATACTTTTCTTTTGTGTATTAGAAAATAATTGAAAATAAAATATTATGAACTATGACAAAAATATTGACTAAAAATGTCCATTGCTAAGTATGTTTACTGTCGGTACAAATTCCAGAAAAAAAATCCCCGGTGGATTTTAAGGAGACTGGTAATTGACTAATTAAATAGGGTACCAACATGAACACATGGACATGAGAAAAACAATTGACTCAATCTTATTGGCGACAACATTCAGAAATTAAATACAACTAATTTACCGTCAACTAGAAGTTTTGTAGCTGACTGGTTCAGACACTGACTTTTGAAAGTACATAGGTTAACTAGAAAACGAAAATTTAGCTAGTGACAAAACTACTATTTTCGCCAGCGATAAAACAACTGCCAAGGTCAACCAAGCTTTAGATCTACATGCATAATCATTTCCTATATCCAAAGATACGCTACCCATCATCGAAAAAAGTGGCTTCAATTGCACCTCCCTCAAAAAAATTTAAACATGTTTTCATAGTTTCAGTTTATTAGGATAAATCAAAATTAATGTTCTTGATTTATGTTCCAAAACATAGGTGTACCTAATCACTCAGGAAAAACAGCTTGACAAATAGTTACATAGATGATGCATGCCATATGAAAAACTAATTGTCATGTTATCCTTTACGACAATGTAACTGTTTATTTCTACAAAATATTATACGATTAAAAATCATATTGAGGACAAAAATATCAACTTGCATTTAAAAGAGGTTAACTTTATTTTTATACAATATTTTTCAGTTTGGTCCTGGTCTTTATATTGAATAATACTTCTTTAAACAAAACAAAACTTTACTTACTAGAAACAATGAAAGCAAATAGTAATATTCTGCAGATCTGAAATCTCTCAACTTCAAATTTCCAGTTGTTACTTTTAAAGCATGAATTTTAAAAGTAAAATTAAATGATCTCTAAAGGGTATAGACGAATAAAAAAGACGTAAAACAGGAATAATTTATGCTTTCTTAAAAAATATATAGCTATGGTACATTATTTTTTTGTTACAATTATTGTGAATTTACAATATGTATATTTAGCTAAGGAAAATAGGCGAAGCTCCAGTGGTACATGATTTATTAGATATAGCCTCTACGTGTGGTATGGCTTCCAAATGGCAATTACTATTGTATTCACTACCTACTATTATTATATTTACACACATAAAATGATTAATTGTCTTTAAACTAATTTTATTTATAACATTGCCTACTGAACTACGCCATGTACCTATTATTAAATTTATCCATTTCACAGAAAATTTATATTGCTAAAAGTCAAATGTTTGATAAAATTGTTAAATCTAATATCATCTCGCTATATCACAATTACATCAGCATTCTATAGTACATATTATTATTAGTCAAAGTAGCAAAAAGCTATTTATAACATTTCCTACTGTACAAAAGGCTTTTTATAACAAAAAGCCATAAAGTTGTCATATCTGAAAATAATTGAAATAAGCTTAAAAGTGTGTTAGCTCAAATCATAACACAATTGAAATACTCTTAAAACTGTGTAAGCTCTTTAATTAATACGTAAAGCTTTCCATGAGCTAACTACTTTTTAGATATAAAAATTGTATTAAAAGTCTGTGTTTCCATACTATGATCCATGTTACTTTTGAATATTGTATTCATTTAATGGTATTTTGTATTTACAGTCTTGAAGGATTTTTACCCTCTAACATAAATGTAAAATGGTAGTATTGCTAAGTTAGAAAAAATGTAGTTAGCTCATGGAAATTTTTATTAATAATGAGTGTATTTCAATTATTTTATGATTGAGCGAACACACTTTCATGCTTATTTCAATCATTTTATGGTGCGAGCTAACACATTTTGCCATTTTTGGCTAATAATAATATCACAGTTTTGTTGAATGTTTATGTCGTTATATTAAGGTGTAAATCTTATATTTTAAAAATAAAATAAAGGAAATATATCAATCTGTTTTTATTCGTTTTTATGCGTTTTTATTCTAAACTCAAACATTATGAACTAATTACATCAAAAATTAATATTTTTAATTATCAAACAAGTCATTGTATTATTAAATATGAACACATAGGTACAATTTCACAGATACATCCCATTCACGTCTATCACCCTTTGGCATTTCTCAGGGAGATTTCTAAATTCCTTCTCAAGCATTTGTGGTGTAAGTGACTTTAGAACTTCTTGCAAATTAACAAAATCTTTGGTGCGTCTTTGAGATTACCTAGATATTTTGAAATATATAATGAGCCTGTATATTTAAATCTGGTGAATATGGTGATTAAGGTGTTAGATTTATGACCAGATTTGGTAGATGTTGCTCCACCTACTGGGCTTTATGGGGTCTCGTATTGTAATGCATTCTTTCTGGGGTTCATGTATATAAGCAATCAGATTATCTAAAAATGCTATTTATTTTTCAGCATTTATTAAGCCACATCTTCCAAAATCTCAAACTAAGAATGACCTGCGGAATTAGAAGCCACACTAATAAGATACTTTTTGTTTCCAAGGTGGGTTGTCTAGTCCCTGAGCACTTTTGGAACCTTGTCCACCAAGATATCCTCGTATTATAAAGTGCTTTATAAATGAGTGTAAAATTCAAATAAAATAAAAATTCACGAACGTGCCCAAAGAAAATTAGCAATTTAAAAAAAATTTGCCAACGTTTCGCTATATTTGAGCTTCTTCAGGGCAACAAATTTAAATATTTAAAAAAATTAACAACGGGTGTCTCTTGGAGATCAAATACAACAAGAAATATAGGTAAAAATAAAGGTCAAAAAGTGTGTTCGCTCAAGCTCTATAATATGTGAAATCATTTTTAATTGTTAGCTCTCACTTTGTACTAGAATGTATATTATTGTTTTTAAAAATACCTAATATTTTAATATATTTGAGCTAACAAAGTCAACATTTGAAAATAAATATTACAATTGAAAGTCTCGAAAAATTCCTAAGAAAATTTAAAAAAACTGAGGACATTGGACATCCTAACACAAGTATCTAATTTTCATATTATCTAAGACTTTGTTATCTTAAATATTTTAAAATATCATTTATTTAAAAAAATAACGTACATACTTGTGACAACCACCTAACACCTAAAGATAAATTTCACACATTTTAGGGTTTGTGTTATCTCACTTTTTGACTTGTTTATTATATTACGATATTAAATCTTCAAATAATTAACAAACATTAACAACAATGAAAAGAAAATACTATATTAATAAAATTTTTCTTTGTTTAGTTTTCTGCATTCATGTTTGCACCAGTTACAATAGCAATTTTTGCCATCAAACGAATGCCGATAACACCCCATGCAGTTGATGCAGAACCGATGACAGGAGTAGTCCGTATCAAATATAGTATGTGATGGATCTGAAATACAATAAGAATCAAAGTCATTGATAAAAAAATATGCTATGATGAGTCTGAAATGTTCGAAGAACTGAATGTAAAGGTATGGAACTAAATCGTCCTTTTGAGATTGTTAAAAGGGTAGTTTTGGGATATATGCTTGAGAATAGTTTCTCTCTCGGTAAATCTTACTTTCACAATCTGGGACTTCTCTCTTTTAATTGGAAATCGGGGCAGGCACTACTCTCTCAGTCTCAATCTACGTCTGGTTTTTTTAGTCTCTGTTTTCAGCTTTGCCTTGCCTTTGTAGACGTCGCGTAACAACGTGAGCCATTCAAGAAAATTGACATTAAGGCAGATATTAAGGCATTTTTAACCAATTTGAGGATGTGTGAATACAGCACAAGTGGTACCTACTCCCCTAAAGGCTTTTAAATTCATGATTATATGCTGTCAGAAAAATCAAAAATATATTCCAATATTACATTTATTAAGTTTCTTTGTTTCAGTGATTTCATATTTTATTTTTTGTATTATATTTAATAGGTACTTACGCCAAACATCAAACATTTTACGACTATTGAAACACGACAGAATTCCATATAAATTTAATAAAACAATTAAACAGCTAAACATATTGTACTGATATGCTTATGAATAAATGTGAGAACAGCATTTTTATTTTTTAAAGGTATGTCTTTGTTTTATGTCTATGGTAAATAAAAATTGAAAACCAAAATATATGCAGTAATGTTTCTCTATGGGTATCTTTTAGGTAACAATCAGTCATCATCCAGAAAGCAACCTCCACAGCGCCCACCAGCACATCCCAAAAGGAAACAGAAAATTTTCCAAAGTTTGGTGGAATCTAAAAGTTGAAAAAGCAACCAAAGCAAGAAGTAAAGCTAGAAAAGATGCTTTGAATATTGGTACCGAAATAGCTTGTCAATATTGGAATTAAAAAAAACAAAGAAATTTATTGGAATGACTTTTGATCGCCTTATACACACTTCTAAAAGCATGTCGAAAACAAAGTGCAACAAGCTAAACCAAGCTCTCAGGTACTAATTGGGGTTTATGATAGACATTCCTTAAAATCCTTCTACCTTGGGCACATCAGAACTAATTTTGAATATGCAGGAGCTTGGATGTCATCCGTAGGCCCAACTGGCATATCAAAACTTGAAACAGTACAACATCAAGCAGCTCGCATCATCACAGGTTGCACCAGAAGCACCCCCAAAGAGGCCCTTCTCCTTGAAGCTAAACTTATACCTATGAGCACCAGAAGAAAGATCATTGCCTCTAATATATACGAGAAATCTTTACGCATGAATGCCAACCATCGAAGCAAATGTTCGGAGACTGAAATATATCCATTCATGGCGTCATGTTTCCCAACAAGCAAGCAAAGCCACTGGTCTGAGTAGCTACCCTAGAGAAACTTTCAATATCACTGCACCAATTGCCACTTGGATCAAGGGCAGAGAATTTATCTTCCATTTTGAAGCCAACAGTGTTTCTAGAAATGCGCCAGCTCAAAACAGACTTATTACAGCCAACACTCTTCTTTCAAGTCTGCCAACGCTTCACATCACCATAATTGACTGATGATAGCGTCAAAGATGGTAGAAATGGGGGGCTGATGGAAAGATCGAGAAGAAACAATTATCTCCTTACCTGCGGGGTCCTTTGGGTCCTTACACAGTGCTGAAACCTCAACAGCAGCAACATTTCTATCCATCTTGTGTGAGTTCCGGGCCATGCTGGTCTCTAGGGCAATGAAAAAGTCGACTGGCTTTCAACCACTGCTACGCATCTATGTAAAAAGAATTGTCCCATCAAATTTGACACTGCAAAGGCTGTTCTTTCAGCATGCCACACAACTATGTATTTTGAAACTGACCATCAGGCATAACTTCCACCACAGCAATCCTAAATTCGCTAGCAACCTCTCTAGGCAAGAACATCGAGTAATTAGCCAACTACGAACGGCCATAGCCCAATTTTCATCACATTGGAAAAGCAGAGACTGATGCCTACTACCGCTGCCACAACGCTACTGACACTAGTGGAACATGCTATCCTACACTGTCTCCTTTGATCCTATCCGTCAGAAAACTCTGAGATATACACCTGACATTCAACTCTTGAATACCGAATCAGCTAAGGCGGTGAAATACCTGCACGCGACTGGCCTCCTAAGCCAGTGCAACATGGATCACAGCTGCTCCGAAGCCCGCAAGACAACAACATCTGTTAGGTGACAAATGAGTCGAAATAATAACGTATTCTTGTGACATTTCTCCAACTAAACATTAGTGTGAAAAGAGTTATGTAAGTACCAAGTGCAAAAATTGAAGTTCTTTATCAAACAACATGTATTATCTATGGACGTTTAACCATAGATATAAAATTACAATACAAGCGGCGGATCTAGCGGGGAGGGATCACAACTTTTCGGCGTCTATTAAGTAAAAATTATGCATTGATAGAAATACTATTTTTGCATATAATCTTTAAAAAGAATATAGGGTGGCTATTGATAATTAAAAGAAAAAACAAAGAATGTTTATATATATATTTGAATGACACTAGTTTCAACTGCATAGTCATTCTCCAAGGTCCCTTTTCTCCAAGCTCTCGATCTATGGAGGTGCCTACTGTTATCAGTTGAGGTTCCTACTCAACAACTAATAATTTAGAAAAAACCTTTAGGTACTGTTTGGTTTTAATAGAGAAAAATAAAATTCAAATGTATGTACGTAATTTATTTATTTTCAATTATTATGCAAAACCCAACTGCTCTAAAAGTGATATATAGGTACCTTCAAAAATCTGTTAAGAATATATCATGATCAAATTGTTGATAAACTAAAAAATGCATCGCCCATAAGCTACATTAAATAATATACAAGCCATATTACAGAAACAATAAAATATCAAATATGTTATTCCACAAGCTCCACTTTCAGTTATTCTTCAACCTCCACTTCGACTTCTGGGTTTTGGCTGGCATCATTTGCCTCCTCGTCAGGTGGTGGAGGTCCTTCATAACCTTCCGCTTCTCCCTCAACCAATGCGCCTTGGTCGCCCATGACAATCTTCTTGGTCGGCATAACACGTTGATAAGTGTCAGAAAACATTGGTCCGCCAAACAGTGTCTTCCGTTCGACATAGGAGCGGCGATCCTTGACGCGTTCATAGGGACTGTACATGGTGACCTTGGGCTGAAAAATGTAAAAAAAGTGTTTATGTTACCCTATCAATGGAAATTAAGGTAAACTTTAACACCAAAGCAATAAATTATAAGTTGATAATATTATAATTACTAGTTTCTATAGGAGGTGGCACGACAAATATTGTTGTCCACACTGATAATATGACAACCAGTTCTGATTTTCCTCCATGTAACTTCGCTTAGTTTCCCTACCTAAAGTCATTCCTTAAAGGACACCGCTTGGGGTCACGGCAAGAGGTTGGAGAATCGAACAGGGGATATTCTCAAAGCCATTTCAAAAGACTGGTTTAGTGACAATATGAGAAAACTGGTATCTCGATGGACAAAATGCATTCACATACATGGGGACTCTATTGAAAAAGTCACAGATGGTCCTCCATAAACTTTTGAAGTAAAATTAACTCAGTTTTTATTAAAATTTCATAGAGAGCACTATTTTTCAGATTTTTAAATTACTGTAACTTTTTATTTTTCATGGAATTTTATACTCCACCTACAGATTTGATCAACCTGAATTAAAAGGGAGAATTATAGCATTATTTTGTCTCTTTACTCTTGGGACACTCCTCATATTTCTGATAGAAATATTATAATAAAGTATATGTATATGTTAAATCATAATCTGTAAGTAATTGCTTAGTCATTCAGATTTTAGTTGTATTGTTTGCTTTTTCAGTTATCTGAGTTATGTTTAGGTGTACGTTATTATTATTTGTTGTTAAGCGCAAATGATCTACACTTTTCTGTTTTCTCCGTGCAGTGTGTTTCTTATTTGATTGAAGCCAATGTTTTGAATTTGGTCTTCTCACTTCAATAATGATTTAAAAAAATTAATAAATCGATTTAAAAGTGTAAAATTTTATATATCGGTTATTATTTAGATTTTTCATCGATATCTTATTAAACTAAACAGCAATAGGTATAGTCCTTATGCAGTGTGATTGACCAATCTAATTCAATATTTTTAATTGTTAAAAAATAGATTAAAATTCAATAAATTGATCTAGAAAATCAATAAATAAAAGCAATAACCAATAAATCCTGGCTCAAACCAATATTTGTGAGAATATCTACTTATGATTCCCATCTAATGTTATTATTATTTATAAGTTAAATTTATTTATTTGAATAAAATAAGTAAACATAAATAAGTAATTATACATAAATAAACCTATGTACATATTTATTTCTTTTTAGCTAAATTCCCAGTTGTATTAGTATCTTTATTTGCAGTCATTAAAATTTTATAGAAATCATTGAAATCAATCTTATCAGTTCTTCCCTTTCCTTTTCCTTCCCATAAAATATTATGCAAATGTTTCTCACTGATAGATTCATCTAATGATTGCAAAACTCGTTGCATATCCTGCATATTAATATAACCATCATTATCTGTGTCAAACAGTTTGAAAGCAGCTCTGAAATCTTCTTCCTCTTCATTGGGAATGGGTGTTTTATTTTCACGATATCTGTGTTCCATTAGAGCTATAAAATCGGATACATCAATTGTTCCACTTTGATTCAGGTCAAGTTCATGGAGAACGTCCTACAATACGAAATATAGAAAGAGTGTCAGGACCAATAAATTTTAATTTGATAGAACCATAGAACTCGACTATATGTATTCGTATATTTAGAGTTAGAGAATGTAAAAGTAGCCTATTTCTAGGGATAAAACGTCTCTAAATATGTACCTAGACAGCCGTACAGATCATATTGGTTTAGCTACAATTTTCACCCTTCACTAACTTTGTTCTTATGCCAGGTTGATGTCTATGAAATCCATTTTCTCTATCTTTATGTCATTTCGGTATTAATCACAACAACATTCAAGTCGTAAAATAAGTCTTATAAAAAGTAGTTGTATAATAAATTCGTATATAAAAAAGCCTTATATAATTTAGTCAGATACAAAGAGTATTTGGAAAATACTCGTCTAAAAAAGTCGAATAGAAAAAGTCAAATAATAAAATTCATATAAATATTCGTATTATATTCATATTATACACATTGTATTAAAAATCTATGTTAATTGGTATTCCAATGTAAAATGTGTTTCTCATAAGTTGTATGAAGTAATTGAATCTTAGCGTTTAGTTGAACCAATTATTTGATTTTACGACGATGACGTGATGTAATTTCTTTACTATTAATTATCATTAGCCATTTGGACAATGATTGTGATATTGTTAAAATTATGAAAAATAATCGTGGTCACATACTAACTGTCCATTTAGAAATGTATCATAAATTTTACGACAAATTCGTGTACTGATGTTTAATGACTATTTGTATACGACTAAATTATATAAAATTATGTACGACTTTTTATAATTTGAATTAATTTATGTACGACTAATTTGTGTACGATTCTTTATTTATACGACTAATTGTATACGACAATATTACGTACGACTTTTAGTGGGAACCCGGAGGTGGTTATATCAAACTACATCATTTCGGGGACTGCTTTGAAATGTATAATAAACGATTTCATATTTAGCTCTTGCTGTATGACTTTTTGTTTTGTGAAATAACAATTTTTTATAGATTTGTATTTCTAATGGTGCCAATAAGCTCCTCAAAGTTTTGACATAATGGTCAATACCACCGAGTAACGGACGTAAATTCAGAAGCTTTTTTCAATCATAAAATATACGCGACAGTCTATTTATTGAATATTTTTAATTACTATATCCTCCTAGTCATTATAAAATAGATTCAAAAACTGGTTGGTAATGTATAGGGTGTATCGAAATTAATGTCGTTTTTCAATTATATAAAAATTTCTAATTTCAATTATATAAATTTTTCT
>JAUYWI010118905.1:0-10433 GCA_034780595.1 Parotoplana pacifica
TGCATAGTTAATTTTTGAAAATGATATTGAATTGTATAACATTAATAGTTTACTTTTTGATAATGAATTTCTAAGTGTGTAGTAAATTGGTACATGTATATTTAGTTCCTTGATAACATTATTTATGTGATTATCCCATTTTAGATCATCTGTTATGGTTAACCCTAAGTACTTGGTAACTTTTGTTTCATAATAGAGTGTCCATTTAGTTGTAAGTTAATGCCTTGTTTGCTACCACTACTGAAATCTAGGAAGTGTTTTTTTTTTTAAATTAAGAATCAATTTATTACAATTTAGCCAATCAGAGCAATTTTTAGAGCAATATTTGCCTTTTCTTCTAAATTTGTAATTTTCCCCAATGCAGAAAAGGTTTGTGTCATCTGCAAATAGATGTATTTCATTATGTTCTGATAGTGTCTTAATATCATTTATGTATAGAGAAAAAAGAATAGGCCCCAGATTGTTTCATTGAGGAACCCCAAATTTTATATCTTTTGTTTCTGATTAGGTGTTATTTGCAAGAGTGTACACTTTTCTGTTGGTCAAATAGCTTTCTATCAAATTTTTGTAGGGTCTACTTATACCATAATAGGGTAGTTTTTGAATAAGAATCTTGTTATCAATGCTGTCAAAAGCCTTTTGAAGATCTATAAAGACACCAATTATTTTGCCTTTTAGTCTTTGGAGCTTTATTATAAAGTCATGCATGTTGATTAATGCCTCTATTGTGCTGTGGAATTTTCTAAATCCAAATTGTTTAGAATAGAGTGTATTATTAAACTCTATATGGTGTGTGAGATCTTTTTGAATTTTTGTCTCAAAAATTTTATTGATAGAACTTAGTAAAGAAATTGGTCTATAATTGTTACAATCTTGGTGAGTACCACTTTTGAAGACTGGAACTATTTTAGCAATTTTAAGGCAATCTGGATATATGTATATTTTCCTACTTAAGTTGATTAATTTAGTTAAGATTGGAATTAGTTCAGTGTCAGTCATTTTAATTAGCTTTTCAGACATATTGTCATAGCCAGAGTAGCATTTGTTGTTCAGATCCTTAATGATATGTGATATTTCTAATGTGTTAGTTTTATGTAAAAAAAAGAGTTGTTTACTGTATTTTGCAATGTTTTTCCCCATTAGTGGCAAAATGGTCATTTAGGGCATTTACAATGTCAGTTGGTTCAGTTACTTCAGTGTTTTCTAGAACTAATTTAACAATATCTTGTGAGGCCTTTTTTACCTAGTAAAGTTCCTAATTCATTCCACAGTACTTTGTTATTACAGTCTTCATTGAAAATTCTTTTGTAGTGTAAATTTTTAGCTGCTTTGATTGTCTTATTATATAAGTTCTTATATCTTTTATAGTTTAATTCAGTTTCTTCAGTTTTGTTTTTTAACCATTTATTATATAATTTTTCTTTTGTTTTAGATGATTTCAGAATGCTAGTAGTTATCCAGATTTTGTTTTTAATTTTTTTTCTACTTAATAATTTATAAGGGAAGCATTTAATAAATGCAGTTTTTATTTCATTGCAGAACCAATTCCATAGATCTTTTGATTTTGGATCATTATTTGCCATGATATGTTCAGATATGGCTCTTATTTCAAGTCTAAACTTATTAATGTTATTTTTATTTGTAATATTAAGTTTTATTTTTAAGAAAGTACATAGATGGTTACTTATGTTTGTAAACAATCTTACAGTTGCAGAGAGAGCAGAATGAGGTTTTAGATAAACATGATCAATGATTGTGTGAGAGTGAGAGTGAGAGTGAGCTCTAATTCTTGTAGGTGAGTTAATTAATTGAAAAATGTTTTTACTGATTAGTTTATCAAACTAATTTCTTATTATAGCATTTTCAATATATTTTAAGAAATCAATGTTTATATCTCCAGCTATAATTAATTCATATTTTATTGGGATATTATTTATTATTTTTTCAAATTTTCATAAAATTCTATAGTATCAACTTGAGTTTGTTTATAAATGCCACAAATAATTATTTTATTATTTTTTATATTGAGTTCAATGACTATATTATCAATAGCATGATGGGTAATTTGTAAGTCATCCCTTTTTCAGTGGTTTAGGTTGTTTTTTTATTAAGATAGCCAGCCCTCCACATTTATTCTGTTCAGGATATTTTACTATGGTTTTATAATTTGGAAATTGTGAGTTTAAGATATCATCAACATTATTTCTTATCTCCCCTAGTATAATTATGTCAGGTTTTCTTTCTAGTTTGTTAATAAAAATACATAAGTCTTCATTATATTTTCTTAAGCTATTTATATTCAGTGAGATTATTGAGAGTTCATTTCTGAAGTTATTTAGTTGATTATATTCATTAATTGTGTAGTAAGATTTCTCTGGATTTGTTATTTTATTTTGGATAAGTCACTTTGTAATATCTTTCTAAAAATGTTATTGTGATTATTTTCAACATTGGTATTTGCCTCATTGTTTGTAGGAGTAGGAGTGAGGTTCTCAGAAAAGAATTTATTTTTTACCATTAAGTACTGTGGACTACAGGACCTGAGTCATCCTCTTCCACCTGTTTAAAGGCTTCAAAGGAGGCCCTGATCCTCTCATCCATATTCACTCTGCAAAAGAAAACCTCACCCTTATAGTCCCAAATCTTTTTTAGAAGTCCCTTTTGTTTTAATAAAATACCAACTTTTTAAAGCTGCAATTGTTTTTTGGTCAAGGAGTCCTTTATGTACAAGGTGGGGTCCTTGTATTTAAGTAGTTTCATCTTAGCACTGTGGGTGCTAACTTTGACAATTATTGGTCCTTTTTTGGGTCTGAAGTCACTGATATGTACTATTTCACTAGCCGTTATTTTATTAGGCATGTCGAGAAAATTATTTGCACTACCGATCAGGTTGATAGAGTTGACCGTCCGTCCCTAGGTCACTACGCACGATAGTTACCTCGAGTTTCTTCTTCTCTCTCTCCCTTCCGTATCCTCTTGTTGTGTCTCGATCTTCTCTTCCAGTAGAGCGACCCATTTTTCGAGGTGAGCAATTTTCTTGTCTTTTTTTAGCATTTCGATTATTTGATCAAAACGCCTATTTAAAAGCAATTTTAAATCTACTTGACTGGAGTTTGTCTGTGTATCCAGTTCTTTTGAGTTTTTTCGATTTTTTGCCATTTTCGTAAAAAATTCAACTTTCGTGCTTTTTTTAGAAGCAGAGAAATCTTGTTTCCTCTCCCTATGGGGTAATTTACTGAATATTACATACCTAGATATGTGGGTATACATGTATGTAGATGTATGTGTATATTTAACAATTGATTAAACAAATATGATTTTCATTTGGAAATAATTACCTACATGTGTTTTAATATTGCGGTCTGTGAGACCGCACCTGGTACATAGCGTTCCAACAAATAACCTGGTACAGCACGTGTTTAATATTTTTCATGACTGGACTGTTTTATGGATTTTCGGTTTTCGGATGTACAAGATAGTAATTTTAATTACCAAGCTTGACTGACCATCTTATCATGCTTCATCTTGAGTGTAGAACATGATGCACATGTTACATTAGTTTTTGATCTTGAAAAGTTGTTGAAATGTTGAGGCATATTTTACACATCTTTGGTTTAATTATATTCAATTCTATGTTGTTAGTACGGTCGAAGGCTTGCATGATTTACTGTTTTAATTTATGTGTTTTTTAATTTTGTATGTTTGCTGCAGTAAAAATTTCATTCTATACATAATATGAATGTACCTTTCAATCTACTTCGTGAATTATACGCATTAAAAGTATATCTATAGCTGCAGGTACCTACATTTTAAGTGCTTTTATTAAAAAAAGGGATTAAAACTGATATCTTTTACAATGCGTACATAATTTAGGCATTCTAAGACAAATACCCATTTAAAAAGCATATTTTGTCTGAGAGAAGAGCAGATATTTTTACACATATTGATGCGACAATGTCGTACCTACCACATAGGTTTGATTAATGTTTGTCAATCGTAACTAGGATTTCATGTGGTCCGACTTCTAAAAAATCGTTGTTTCTATGCAATATTAACATTCTCAAAGGGTAAATTTAATGTAAGATCTACATAATTGTACTTTTTCGATATCATTTGAAGCTAGAATGATACGTTCTTTTGTGTCATGTTTAGTTGCAGTTAGTAAATATGTTACTCTACGTTATTATTTTAACTTTAGTGGACTTTATACATTTATTTCAGATTGTAAGAGGCGTTGTTATTTTCCCTCCTTACTTTTCTGCTGAAGTATGCCATTTTCTCTCATCGTTACTTAAAGTTCAGCCTAAGTATCGCTTGGGTTATGGTCCAAATGATGTGGAAGATGTCAAAAGTCATTATTTTTTTAAAAGAAATGTGAGTTGATAGATGCTGAATAGTGCACAATAGTATTTATTTTATTAGCTAATGTTTATGAAAATAATTGCATTTGTGCTATTAACCGTTTTACATGTATTTGTATCTACATAATATAACTAATTTATGTCATTTTAATTTTTCTTGAAGAGCATTGATTGGAATGACATATTGTCTAGAAAAACGATTCCTCCTTTTCAACCAAATTTGAATTCGGATAATGATCTGAGCCTCTTTGATCCAGTTTTTACGGGCGAGGCTCCCCAATTAACGCCAGCTGAATCTATACCTGCTGCTAATGATATTTTCATAGTAAGAACACTTAATCTAAGTACTTACCACAAGTATTGACATTGCATATTACAAGTATAACATAACATTTTACTCTTTGTTGTCTCTGCAAAGGATCCTTCTTAGTGTTTTTCAAAGATTGTTCAAAACGGTGCAATCGATTATTTTCATCCAGTTTGGAAATGAGATCTTCAAATGTCGCTTTTTCTGACCCTTTGATATGTGAAGTTTGTCCAAAATTTATTATGGGTTTCCAGAATTTTTATTATCAATTTTTGATATAATAATGGAAATTCCTCATCATCAATACATTGTTTGTGCCTATACAGACACTACATCAGTGTACCTGAATTTGAGCCTTTTGATAAAACGATATTTTTACTTGGACCTCTAATAGAGTATTAGTTAACCCTTGAAAGATTAACGTTATTCTTGAAAAGATTTATCGACAGAAATGTATTTTTTTAATAGATAAAGTCAAACCATTGAAGTTTGACTTTGAATTCAGTGTGAAGGTGTTCACTAACATAAATCCATTAAAAAAATATTGTCTATATTTTTTTGACAAATTTGAGAAATTACGAAGGCTTTCAAATCAATGTATTAAAATATTAGATGCCTCTCTTTTATGGTTGCCGCCTGTCTTTGACGCTACCAATACCTACTGGGCTAGGTTGGTAAAAATGTTTTTTTTCTCTTAAATGAATGAAAATGGTTTTAATTGATTTCAAATGGCATAATAATATTTGCATAGGTCCTTTCTAGTGGTTTTGACTGCTTTTATACCTTAAAATTGAATTTGATAAACTCGATTTTTAATGTGTCAACCAGGCCTGGTCTCAAAATCAGTGGACCGCAATCTCTAATTTTGGATACAGTTATGGCTTTTTGGGTTGTAAACTTATAACATATAATGTAAAAAGTAGATATGCCAAATGTATAAGCATTGCAATTGAACACTTTTTATTCTATTAGAAAATAAATTTTCCATCTGAATACAATATATTGGATTTTCTACATTTGTTAAGCAACTACTACTACACGATATATGATTTAAAAGAATTTTATTAGTTAGATTTTTGTCAACCTCCCCCCCCCCAATATGTAAATTGTTCTTTTGGCTCTCAGGTTGCACTCTGGTCATAAAAATCAATATTTTCAAAACCTCAAAACACGCAAACAATGACGTGTTTATAATCGACCTACCAGATTTCTGCTATTATTCGATTTCAGAATTGATTTTTTTGTGCAAAAGTACATAGTGGCCCAAATTCATTTTCTCAGAGCACCTTGAGGGCGTCCAAATAATTTACATCTAAAGCTCTGCAAGAGAATTTAGCATGAAGATTCTAAGTTTCATGTAAATCGGTTTTCGAGCAATTTTGAGAAAGCATTAGGGATTGTCAACCTCCCCCCCCCCCCAATTCCTTTATCCGCCAAGGGTTAAGGAGTATATCCGCCAAATTTGAGGAAATTCTTAATTTACAATTTATTAGTAAATTCAAAATATACAGGATTTTCAGATACCTATAGGAAAAGTTTCATGTGCTTCCAGAGGTAATAATTTTTCTTAAAACGTTGATAGATCTTTGTAATTCATAAACTTTTTATTAGAAAAATTTTAAAAATCAAAACATTTTTGGTTTTAGATTGCATCCTATAGATAAAATTCAATCGGCAATATGTAATTTGAACATTGGTGATAAAAGATATCAAGCAACTTAAATGAACAAAATATGGTCCATAAATTAGTTTTACCATCACCTGTCTAGTTTTACTGTGTATCAAAAGTTTTCTTATACATAAAAAGTTGTCGAACCTGATAAATTTCTATTTTAACTTATTAAAGGGTTTCTCATTTGTCTCCTCATCAGTTTTTGAGCAAGATTTGATGCTCCTAGATAGCAGCACTCAAGAATTTGGAACCCGTTATCGAAGTGGCAGTTTCAGGTAATATTAATGTTTTAAACCATATACGATGTCGGACCACAGAGTTCCAGAATGTGTATTATCAGTTACATTTTCTGATGGATCTAGTTCTTATGACAGAGGCGTCGGAACAGGTGGTGGACACCCCATTTATTAACAAGGGCCGGAGGGGGACTTTCCCACTTTCTCTAAACTAGCATTCCAAAACCACCTCTTTTGATACAAGCACCCTTAAAGGCTATCCTAACATTTCCTTAATCCTTCGTCATCCCCCGAGGAGGAGATGAATAGTCCCATACAAATCCCCTTCCCCTATTATTCGTTCTGTTGATATTTTTCAACATTCATTTGCTGTTCATCATTATATTTTTTTGGTTTATAACACCTTCTTCTTTTCTTGATATCTTTATCGCATCTTCCATTCTTTTTATTTTTAGACTAAGCTTTTGAGTAGTATTTTTATCATTGATTGCCAACCATTCTTACTGCTTTCTTTCACTATTTTGTGATAGTTATTGTAACTTAGTATCTCCAATTGCTTGTACAATAATATACTATATAAAAACACACCACTTATTTGTCATTTATTCTCGTACAGGCCGTTTTCTTCAAGTAGAGATTCCAAATTACACGATTAGTTTTAAAATCTCTATCAATCATATTGCTATTCTTTTTTTCAGACCATCTATGGAATTTTCGAATGACATGGAATTGAATTCAGATTCGGTACCTGAGAGTCCTACGCAAGAATGTTTCAAAGCTCAAGCAGCCTCCAAAGCCACATTAGACAAAAATATTTCTCAGCACTCAATAAATACTCATAATACACAGAAGTCTACTATTGAAAACCAAACTGAAATTAGCATTGTGAAAGAACCTGATAGTCAGTTAAGAATTTCAATTATGAAATCTTTTTCTAGCGATGTACGATCTTCATCAGCTCAACAATTGAGTGTGGCTGAGTGCAGCAGTGATTATGTGACAGAGCAAACAAAGAACACTAATAATAACAATGATGATGGTGACAAACATTCCACAAATGCTAATCGACCGAGATCATTTTCTCATGAAACTCCTTTGAATAAAGCAGAAAAAAAGCAGTGTATACTTATGTAGAAATATTATCGAAACTTTCTGAACAAATGAGGAAAATATTCATGTTATTAGTGTTCGATTTTGTACATATTTTATAGAACGTAACTTACATACATATACATATTACTGTAATTTGTTTTACAAAAAATATTAACTTGCTGAATGTAGAATATGGGTAAATATTATCCTTTCGTAGAATACGAGGAGTGTGGCCGCTGCACATTTCCGAAAATGTCTCTTCTGAATTTCATAAAATTTAGCATCACTTTTACCTAGTTTTCTTGTATATTTAATGTTTTTTGTTCTTATCCCTCTATAATCCCTCGTAGTCGTACACCGGAGAAGCATGGTAGTCCAGGAACCAAGAGGGTTTCAATCATAATATCGCGTCCCTCCCTAGGTTTGATAGTTTTATTACAACAGTACTTTTATGTCTAAAAATGTATTATGTCTGAAACAAAAAAGTGAAAACTTAATTGTAAAACAACTGGTAAAAGTTTTGAAATCCTCAAATGTCGTTTAGCTGTTGAAAACTTCATTTCCAAAGAAAATTGAATTATGTAAAATAAGAAAAATACAGATTTCTTTACGAAAAATTGATGTGTACATAGCATGCATTATTATGTATTTTTGTGTAAGTGTGTATGTATTATGTGCATATGAATATGTAAAATCATCTTGTTTTAAGAGTTTTTTTTGTTTCATCGGTATTCTCTTAACCCTGATAAATTTTCACTGTCCCAAGCATAACTAGGTTGACTGTATTGAGGGATTATAAAGATCCGCGTTGTGGTCACATTTCTTATCTTGACTGTCGTTGCGAGTCAACAAAATATAATGAAATTAAGCTTGAAAATATTTAATTTCTTTAACAATCCGGGTAAAACGCATTATTGATTGCTTATTTAATGTCGATTAAAACAAATGTACAATTAAGAAGGTCATTTTAAAAATATTATGTATCATAGTACCATTATTGTTAAAGGCGTTAAATATAAATATAATCACCGTTTGATATGGGTTAAATGACTTATTTCATTCCTAATGGAAAATATTTGTTTGAATTTTTCATATGATATTTACATAACTTCTATTGACCTTGGCACAATCTTAAAATATATGTTTTGTTATCGAAGTGAATTTTTGTGGGGTCGTTACACTTCTTTACTTCATAATTGCTCCGATTGTTGGGAATTTATATTAGAATTCGCTATTTTATGACTTAATAACTACTTGGGAGAGACTGAATTTCGATTAATTTAGTGCTATTACGTTTTGAAGGGTTTTAGAGGACATTTACGATTTCTATGGCGCTGTGGTAAAATTAATATTGATTAATTTAGTGCATAATTTTCATAATAATATTCTAGACATTTCTGTTGCTTTTTGTTTGATTTGATTATCATTAAGATTTAATTTTTGTGCGTTAGCCAAAAGTCGTAATTTTGTTAGCTTCAAAATGTAATATTTTAACCTAATTTTGACTGAAATTAATCTTCTTTTCTAATTTACTATCACCTCAGGAAATTTTACAGAAAGCTTCCTCTGATTTAGCTGAGTAATTTTTTACTGAACATTTCAGATAAGTTAGATAAAGTGAGTTCTAATAAATATTCATCTACTTTAGGTATAGCTTTTTCTACAGGAGTTCATCTAATCTAGATAAAGTTATTTCTAATAGAATTTATCTAAGTTAGATATAGTTATTTCTAAAGGAGTTTATCTAAGTTAGGTAAAAATATTTATAATGGGAATTTATCTAAGTTAGTTAATTGAATTTCTACTGAAGTAAGTTGTCTGGAGTGTTTTTAGGGAATTGGTGGTACAATGCCTAATTTTAGCAGCACCAAGCAATTTAATTCTATTTCCTGGCCTAAAGAGCCAGATGTCTGGTGTTGTTTTGGAATAATTTAGTCATTTTAGCCATGATACAACTTGACCCCATGATGGGTGATTCACAATTAACAGTACAACTAATTTTTATTTCTAAAAATTAACTTGTTAAAATCTTGGATAAATTGGATGTTTCTATAACAGTTTTATGTTTTGCATTGGGCCTTCTTTCTGTGCCAACAATAATATTTATTAAGCTCATATAACACAATTTTGTTATTTAGAAAATATTTGAAGTAAGAATGTATATTTTTATATAAATATATCTGAAAGTCAATAAATATTATTTAATTATAATATGCAATACTTAGAAAAATAGTTAAGCTATATATGTTATAGTTCTGCACACTTGGATACATATTGGTAATATTTGTCCTACAAATGTTTGAATACAATTATTTTAGGAACTAGGTATACATCTGAGTTCAGATATACAGCAGTTACTTTGATTCTGAACTTGATAATATATTTAAAATATAATGTTAATGAGTTGATACTATAGACTATAGTACTATAGTGATAGTGGCTAAGTATCCCTAAGATCTAACCTATATATGGCTAAACATAATGTACTCTTCATTTTAAAAATAGAAATTAAATATAAGCAAAAAAGTGTGGTGTTTTCCAGTAGAGTTAGAACTTAGACTATAACTATAATTTAATTAACCCGTCTGCAGTCCAGTCTAAAATGCAACACATACCTACACTCCACCTCGAGGTAAAATTACTCAGGTGTTTATTGCTAATAATTAAAAAATATATATTTTTAGAGTCTATTACTTGTAAGTAGTTTCTTGTATTATATCGGTAAATAAATGAAAAAACCAACAATTTGGTATTTATTACAAATA
>JAUYWI010118916.1:0-10433 GCA_034780595.1 Parotoplana pacifica
TATTTGAATTTGTAGCTTCTAAAAAATAAATAGTATAATTTACTGTATAAAATGGTAACAAAAGAAACAAATTTACAGAACTTTTTGAATTTTTGTAATTAAAATTATATACTACTTATGCGCCACTAATATGCAAATTTATAAAATAAACACTCTATGTGTTGTTACTCTATGCTAGTGACTAGAAAGATGCCACCGTTATTCCTTCCCAAAATAGACAAACTTCGCAGCAAAGTTTGGGAAAGATTTGTCAAAGGCAGCTTACAATACTAGGTAGAATGAAATAACATCCTAACCCCTACCAGTCAAGCTTTCGACCTAACCGTCTTGGAAATAGTCTTAGAAGCATGGACAAAAAGCATTCCATTTTGGTCTTAATTGACTTCAGCAGAGCCTTTGACAAAGTCTGAAGGTGCTCCCCTGTGCCTGGTCAACTGTGATCGCAAAGCCAATGTCGAAATCCAAGTGCCTTCCTTTCAAACAGGGATGCTCTTAGGCTCACATTCCTTTTCATCAATGACCTTGCAATCAAACTTACTAATCGCCGCCACCCCAACATCACACTTTTTCTCTTCGCAGATGATCTAGCCCTCATGGGCCAAAATAGAGATACTCACAGCTACTCAAGATGACTTGCACCAGACAAATCTGAATGCCTCTAAATAACGCTTGTCCCTGCACAGAGTAAAACAAAATTGAACCTCCAAGTAGCAGGAAAAGATATTCCAAATAACCCACACCCTCGATTTCTTGAATTCACTTTCGATAGACAACCAACCTAGAAAAATTACTGTCAAAATGTTGTTACAACCACTCAGACAATTGCGGTGCATCAGTGGAAGATCATGGGGAATGAATCAAAATGATCTCAGAACAGTATACATTGGATATATCCGCGCTAAAGCTGACTACTGTTCAGCCATCTACTTCTCTTCCAGATCCCTATCCAATCAAAACATCATTAGCAGAAAACAGAATGAGGCAGCCAGGATCATCACAGGCTGTACTTCCTCTACTCGTATTCACAGCCTTGAAAGAGAAGTAAACCTCTTGCCCATTGCCCATGAGAACCATATGCGCCTTCCTGAAAATAAATTCCCAAGATCACTTACAGTCGTCCAGAAACCACACTTCAAAAGAGGCAGCAACTGGAGAATGACTGCTGGTAACATTAGCCTTTAGACTTTATAAAGTCTATTAATACTACCCGACCCCACCACTGATTTTTAACAACCTTGTTACATTGGTCGACGAAATTCCTGAACTGAAAAACACCTCAGACAATGAAGAAAGAAAGATGATAGGAAACACTCACCTTCCTGCGTCCTTTACACTGATGGTTCAGCTATCCAAGGCACTACCAATGGAAGAAGTGGTGTATATTCCCAGCCGACAAAGCTGCAGTAACTACAGAGCTGAAATTACTGTCCTCGAAAATGCACCCAACACTAAGCCTCTTGCTACTCCCAAGAGCAAGCGTATTCTGCACTGACTCCCAGTCTGCCATCTTTCGCTTCAAATCCAAGAACCAAAATAATCAGGTTTGTGAAAACATCCAGTCTCCTATTCCAACTAAGTTCCAAAGGCTTCAAAACTATATACAGCTCACACCGGAATCGTAGGCAATGAAAAGGCTGACCTTCTGGTCAAAGCGGGCTCTAACGAAGATCAAACAAACAGCCCTTGTGATTGTACTACAGCCAAGGTAGTCATTCATCGTTACACTAGCAGTCTCTGGTCCTCCGACTACAAGGAAGCTGCAGCGAAATAAAAGATAACAGCTCTATTCAATGGCAATATGGCACAAAAGGAAAAATTCCGAGGCAGAGAAACCAAAGTCTCTATCAACAAGCTCCGAACAGGACACTATCACTTCACCCCGGCTTACCTCCACAGAATTGTTAAGCGATATCCTCCTAAATTTAAAGCAAATAATTGCGATATTTTCCAAACTTCGATTGTCCAGCCCTTTATCATCCCAGTATTTCCTCTACTGGGCCTCATATTCAGTGGATGGAAGAGGCTTTTGGTTTTTATGATAATTATGCATAGGTACTTACTTATAACAGATTATTACTTACGAAGGTGAAGTCATTATTCATACTTAAAATTGTAGACATGTCATTAGATATGTAGATGAATTTTCCAGTTTGTTTGAATAGTTAAAATTATTGTTTCGACAAATAAGGTATTGGAATCGTAGCTATAGCCCTGTTTGAACATGCCAACCAGTGTAGACCATCGTTCTCATTACCCTAAATAGCTCCTAACCGCATGTTATCCGGATTTAGATAGAATTAATGTATAAGTTACATAGATATTGTATATTACTTTTAAGATACAATATCTATGATAATTTATTAGTGGAGTCTTATTTTCTACAAACGTACAGCAACGGTTAAATATCTCAGCCACAAAAATAGATATTCTCATCCTCATTTATTTCAGAGGACGAGTCACCTGACATTTAGGATGTCATACCACAAAACCTCCACAAGAGGAATTTCTTGCCATACAACATTTCATCCCAGATTCGCATCTTTCGAGCAGTTTGACAGTTTTACACTCCCACCATGACCGAGCTCAAAAGGCATCAAGCTCGAAATTTTTACTATCAAATGTAAAATATAAATACATATTGACGTATTAAAAATATAAAGATCTGTGAATTAAATAAACGCTTTTTATTTTTTTATATAAAAGAAATAGGAGGTACAAGAAATCTTCGATAAATACTCAAATATGAATCGATGCCAAGTATATTACGAAGACACTAGCTCTACATCCATGCAATAATACATCCTGCTAATTTGGGCTAATTATTCTTTTTAGCAGAGGTTTCGAGAAAATTTGTAATAATAAGCGCAGCATCATTCTAGCTACCGTAAATTATTAACCGAACGTCAAGTACACCTTCAATTAATTATACAGAATGTAATTTAATTACACCAAAAAATAATTAAGAAAAAATAAGAAAACAATTATAGCTACCTAAGTGATTGTAAAAGTGTTACGTGAGCTGACACAAAACCGCTAATTTGATTTCGTACTACAATTAGAAATGAGTAGAGTCTCACCCTACAAAGTGCCCATCATTCGATACACTTGGCTTCTACGTTTATTTCTCCAAAGATTGGATTATTATAGCATGCACTACAAGTAGTAGAATAAATTAGAAATGAGATGGACGTTCGTTACAAAATGCCGAAAATGGACACCTTTCCATGTCCTTACAAGACCAGCAATTTTAAAATATCATAAACGAGTAGTCACGCAAAAATTTCATGATTTTAATAAATCTGCCAACGTATACCATGTTTTGTGTAGAATCAATAAATTTAGTCATAAGAAAGTACGCTACCATATGAGATCAATAAATTCAGCTATAGGAATGCACCCCATCTAAAAAATCGATAAATTCAGTTATAAGAAAAACACTCCAATTATTAAAATCAATAAAGTTAGTTAAAAGAAAATAAATTCAGTTATAAGAAAGCACCAGGGACATACTATATCAAGGGACTCTCAATTCTATACTTTTGTTTGCAGCTAACTTTAAAGTTTTGTTAAAAGCCAATTTTTCATATATCTAAAACTTGTATTTGAAACACTGATTTCAACTTATAAGAAAAACATTTTACTTTTAAAATTTCGAAGTCATATGTCACGTGACTTTTGGTTTGGACCAGCTGAAAGGACCGAAAAACATCAATTTTGAATAGACTAGAACTGAAAAATAATAAAAGCTTTTTGATATTTAATGATTAAAATGTTATTTTGCTCTTCAAAAACTATATTTGACCTATAGGCATGAGTTATTAATTTTTTTGACATTTAGGCTTATAACTCGGCATTTATGAGAGATATGAATTCCATTTTTAGAATTAAATCAGTGACATTAATATCTCTCAAACAAAAAAATATAAATATCTATTTTTTGTTGCCTGGATATTTTATATTATAGATTTTTTTAATATTGAAAAATCAATATTATTAAATATCTAAGTAAGAAAAGTAGATATTTACAAAACAATTTTCCTTTTGAAAGATATTAACGTCAGTGACATAATTCTAAAAATGGCCTAAATGTGAAAAAGCAATAATTGTCGGCTCTTCTATATAGGTCAAATTCGAGGAGACCAAGCAAAGTTAATTAAAAGAAACCAAATAACATTTGAATCGTTGAATATCAAAAGTTCTTCTTATTGTTCAGTTCTAGTCCATTCAAAATTGACGTTTTCGGCCCTTCTAGCTGGTCACGTGTCCTTGAAATTTTAAAAATCTGTTTCTCTTATAAGTTAAAATCAATGTTCCAAAATTTCAAAGCAATTGGTTCAGCATTTCCAGAGATATAAAGAATTCGCCTTTATAACCCAGCACACAAAACCGTCGTATGTAGTAAGTCCCTGGAAAGCACTCCACCTATAAAATTGATAAGAAAGCACAATGGAATGAATAAATCAATAAATTCTGGTAAAAGAAAGCACTACAGAATATAATCAATAAATTGGTGTATGTATACAACTCAGAATTTCAAGTTCTAGATATTAAAAGTAAGTAATTCAAATTATTTTGATTAAATAACAAATTTAATTATGAATGACGTCCAAATATGAGGTTA
This sequence comes from Parotoplana pacifica, assembly GCA_034780595.1. Lineage (NCBI taxonomy): Eukaryota > Metazoa > Platyhelminthes > Proseriata > Otoplanidae > Parotoplana > Parotoplana pacifica. The sequence continues at coordinate 4,622 of JAUYWI010118916.1, forward strand.
CTATGCCAAAACCATGACAACACACCCGTGATTTCCCCAATTGATACAACTAAAAAAACATTTATTAGATTATGAGTTGTGGATTGGATTTGGGGCTTGTTAACCGAGTCAGTTGGCGTTTCTGCTTGTCTGGGATGGCCATGGCGTCAATCATTGCCAGACGCAGTACCTCTCGGCACTGGGCATAATAAGCTGACGTGACGTTTGCATATTGTCTATCGAGTCGCTCCACTTCGTTGAGCATGTCCCTAACATTGCTTTCCTTACATAGCAGTTGAAGGTGCATTGCCTGGAATGAAACGATAGTCGATCCATGGATTGGGTGCCTAGCCCAGCACCGCAAAATGGAATTTGCCCTGCACCGCACACATCATTTTAAGTGATGCGAAAAAATATGACGGGCCAGGTTCTATTCCGGAAGCCCAGACCTTTTTAATCAACGAATCGCACCCCAAAGGTTTGATGTTTTCTATAAAGATGTCGGTAAGTTCATGATAGGGCATGTTATAGAATGGGAAAACACAAGTGTTACGGGTGTGACATTAGCACTATGGGCTAATTAAAATGGTCTGAGTTCCCAGAATATTTTGGGACCCAGCCGATAGGAGAGACGATATTGAGTTATAGACGAGGTGGTTGAACGGAGATGTTCTTTGATGCGAAAATCCTGGGATCGAATTGTGCTAGCAATGTATACATCTGAACATTGGCTGCATTTCATCTCCAGCACACAGTTTCGACGGAAACAAAGGTGATTATTTCAGTAGTAGGTGCGTTCATTGACAGGAGAGCTTGACGAAGAGTCTGAGATCTATCACATAATCTAACAAATATTGTTTTGCTACGAAATACTGATTTGATCTTCCTATTAATTTTATAACTAACGGAAGACACCTTAAAGTAAAAGTACTCCTTGGATGGTCTATGGAATCATCAGTTAACTTTTATAATTGTTTCAGTAAGAAAATTTGGTGGGTAGCCACTGAGCAATAAGACATTATTAAAACCAGTTGTATTTGCAATTTTGGTGGTATTGTCAGAGCATCAAAGTTTCTTCAAAGAGACGTTAACCAAGTATCCCCAATCCAGCTTCGATTGCCTTCCGTTGTTCGATCTAGAGGGCTCCTTTGAAAAGATCTTATGCTGAATTAACCAGAAATAAGGACGGTCGAACTCATGGATGTTCCAATCCGAACTTCAGACTTTTAACACATTTGACACATTTATTTACCTACCTAGTAATAAATGTACCAATTCTGTGTTATCAAAAAACGACGTTATACAGACTTAGCGATTGCACACTTTGAGCATTCTAATGTCTATGAAAAGGTGAATCCTGTCAAAGCATCTACAATTGAAAGCAGAATAAATCACGTTCTCTCTGATGTTTGCAAATCAGATCAGCACATCTTCCTCTCTTTACTTAGAGGAACTTAACAACGCACAACTCAGATATTTTGTGTTCTTTGAAAATCATAGCCAGCATAAATTCTCTTATTTGTAAAATCTCTTGGCTTCTTACAAATATTTTGAAACCGCTTCTACGTACTGCACCCGCACATCTTGAAAATAGCTATCCTTTCAGCCTCGATGTGGACAACCCTATACACCTCTATCCCTCCTCATGATGCAATGGAAGTGGCCAGTGAATATCTCCGTCTAAATCACTTTGATCTTTGTGGTCTACAAGTACATGTCTTAGACTTACTTCAGGTTATTCTCTCCAACACATATTTCTATTTTAGTTTGTAATTTTACAAACATCGATCAGGTTTGCCAATGGGTAGCAGTGTTTCAGGCATTCTAGTAATTCCGTTTATATGTATAAATACTTAAAAATGGTCCTCTGAAATCTTCATCATATTGGTATTTACTGAGGATACGTAGATGATATCATCATTCATAATGTATGAAGAAAGTTCACATATCCTAGAGGTAATGAACAGTTAACATTCAGCAATCAGTTTTGAAGTCAAACATCCCAATGAATATTCGCTAAGTTTATTGGATTTCACTATCAATACAGACTCTTATGAATTCTACAGAAGTCGGCGCAAAAGAATCTATTTAGTCACCACCGATCCGCACTACCGAGTTTTACCAAAACCGCCATCGTTGCTAACGAATATCTGCGTATCACAGAAAGATGCTATGACAATACTACCAAAATTGCAAATACCGCTCAATATGGCTACCTACCAAATTTTCTTACTGGAACAATTATAAAAGTTAAGAGAAGAAACAAACGTTTCCATCAACCATCCAAGGAGTACTTTTACTTTAAGGTGCCCTTCCTTAGGGATTAAATTAATAGGAAAATCAAATCGTAGAACCATCCTATCTGTCAGATTGTGCTATAGATCTCAGAATCTTCGTCAAATTGTCCGACCGATAAACGCAGCTACTCCTTGTAATTGTAAGGTTGTTACGTAAATGATCACCTTTGTTTCCGGCGAAACTGTGTCTTGTAGATTAAATGCAGACAATGTTCATCTGTAGCACAATTCGATCCCTGTATTTTTGCATCCAAGAACATCTCCGTTCAACCACCTTGACTATTGCACAACATCATGTCATCTCTCCTGTGCATCTCATTTTGACATCAGAATGGTAGCCAGCTATCATACACTTCCGGTATACGTATCAAGGAAGCACACACTTATCTCCAAGATCCTACAGACCATCAACTCGGAGGAAGAATGTACCCAACTTACGCACTTAATTTTTTAGATCATATTTTTAATTTCTATGATTATTCTATCTTTGATTATGTTCTTTATTGTCTATGCTTTAATTGTTAGTTCATTGTTTTTGAATATTACTTCTTAAATTTATGTAAACATGGCGTTTTAAGGCCGAAAATTTATAATCACGTAACTATTCTTTTTTGCCAGCTGTTCCGGGCTTTTTGAATTATTATTACTAATCAAATATGTTGCTTCGGGCCAATTAACTTTTATTAGATTGTTTTATTTTCTGAACACAAAATGTTTCCAAAAGGATAATACATATGTCTAACAATTGACCCCAGGTAAGTACCTATCGATCTATCTCTTATATAACAATTTCCCAAAAAGCGTATTTATTAATTTGTGGTGTGTTGCACTTTCTATGTTTTTTTTATATTAAAACAATCTATGAGTAATGTCAGATGATTCAAAATTTAAGAAACAACGTCCTCGTAATTTCTAGAAGAAATAGTCGTATTATTCACAACAAAATTGACTATTAAGTATTAGAAACCGTAAAAAAGCATTGGATTATCCAATAATGGATCAAATGTATCCTGTTCAAGACTTTCCATTGTACTTGCCTTATATTCCTTTCTCTTGGCAATTATATAGGCTCTTTGAACGACATACTGTTCACCCAATTCAGGACCGGCGTTCTTCGAACCCATTCTCTTTAGCTCTAAATAGGTCTTCTCTACGCCCTTGACTAGAACGTGAGCCTTCTCGATGGAGTCCCGTCTCTGGACCAAACGATGCTGCACCATGTGAATGCGCTGGATTACCTCATACTTATAAGGATCATAGCCCTGCACAGTGAGCAATTCAACAAAAAAGTTACAGATGTAAATCATAGAGGAAAACAGAGATGGGGATAGAAATGAAAGAAGATCATAGATGGAAATCATATATACACATATATATATAGTTATTTAAGTGATATTGGCCAAAAATCTATTTCTTGCATACAAAACAATCGACCATCGATATTTTTTCAAAAGTTATTTATGTTTTTTTATATTGTGAGTCCTTACCCCTAGTGAACCTAAATACGAAATTTGAAGTCAATTATACAAATATTTAATATATTTTGGACTTGATAATATCATACTTCGGTCCTTTAGTTTGGCTCATTTTTTCTACCAATGAATGTTTCCCGTGTACCATCCAAGGGAAATATGAAATCCTAGGGGTTGGTGTGGCCACCCCATTATCTACCACATTTGTAGAAAATATTATATACCAAGGATCAAAAGTCGGATTTCAACCGCGTTCAAATCAAAATGGATGCCTAAGTAATAATAAGAAAATTGTTTAATAAACTCACAGTTTTGTCACAGATGTACCTCATTTTCCTCCAATTTGGATAATAGGAAAACTAGAAAAAGAAGAAAATATTTCATAGGTTTAACTACGAAATTTGTTAGTGTTTGAAGGACGGTAGTTATTTATAGTAATTAAAATTAAAAAATAGTTTTATAACAATTTATTTTCGAATTCATGATGGTATAACTAAATTTATGTTTCAGTTGTAACTACAAAATTCCTTATCCACACTTTGACCCGTCAGATGCTTATAAACAAAACAATTTCAAACGGAAGAACTTAGTGTAGAGACCATAGAGAATATTTACATTTCTATGATCGAGGTTAAACTAATTAAATACCATCATTAAGTGTAGTAAGAATAGAAAAGCAATCGAGGTATCCTGCCTGTTTACTAAATGAAAAATATTATCAGAGTTAATTTCTTCTAGCAAGTGGCGCACTACATTGACGTCAGAGAAACATAAAATTTTACTAATAAACTTTTGAAAACCTTTTAACGGAAATTATTGTCAAATGTTTACAAACTCGAACCTCATCATTGCTACCTACCTCTAACAATCTCCATCGATGAACATTAATCGGATGCTTCAACTCCTCTGTGAGGGCATGCACTTTAATTTTCGTAAAGCATTTGTCCTTGTCCATAGAAATCACCATCCTCTTCAGATCCATCAAGTTTTCCTTCACCCCCAAGCGCTGGTTCCGACGTTTGCAATTGGTGATTTTGTCCTTCAGTTCTTCGGTTTTGCTTTCCATCATCTTGGTGTGATCGCTACGCCTCTCAATCCTCTTATTGGTAAGCAGCAATTCCTCAAGGTACTTGGCGAACAAAGTCCTACGCCTCAGCAACGTACGAACCAGAATGTTCCTCTCGCGCAGAATATCGAAGTAGGTTAATCTGACCCTGTTCGTCTTTATTTCCATGGTGTTTAAGAACTGTTTCAGAAAGTTGTTTTCATTCTCCATGGCATACAACAAGTTTTCCGTGTTCAACTCAGTTAGTTTTTGTTCATTGATGTTCTGCTCCATCCGATTGCATTCCTCTTCAATGTCGATACGTCGCTTTGTATAATTCAGAAGTTTGTTGTCTTGATGGGCTATTGTCAACCGGAACTGATTGAGTAAGAACTGAAGGAGCTTAATAATGAAAATAGAAAAACATCATCAAATTGTATTCTGGACTGTTTGCCACTTTTGAGATAATCACTTCCATAATTAAATAAATAAATTGAATTCAGTTTAGACATAAACTCTAATTCAATGTCAAGGACCAGTCTAGAAGTACCTAATATTATGATATTACAAAACTGCAAAAAACTATCTTGTTGTAAATGCTGACTAAAAAATTTGATAAATTTTCATACTTCGAACCTTTCTCTCCAAAGTCGGAAATTTCAGCTTAACCTTTATTCCTCCCGTTTTTTGTCTAAAACCTCGTTTATACCGAACAATGACAAGAGATTAGTTTTTTTCGTTCACTTAAAGTGTTTTGTTCAGTGACGATACAGATACGGTCAATTGTTTTTGACGATATCAATGACCAGTCTATAGAGGTAATCTGTCAAATTTGGCAATATTTTGAAATAAATGCCGAAAGCACCAGACAATGTTTAAAAAATATGTCACATTTGACAGATGGCCTGATGCATTCGGCATATTTTAAATTGCCTGAAATAACCAAAGAAACCCTGGATCAACGACAAGATGATCGAGAAAATACAAGAAAGGCGCAAATGGAAATCAGTCAACAACGA